>SNQJ01S0281941.1:0-11159 GCA_010110895.2 Picea sitchensis
GGAATATTTTCTCAAAGTAAATTATATTTAAGATTGAAACATTCCCAACATTTTGAATGAATGATCCACCAATCGTTGAGGGATTAGTCATAAGATTAAAATAGTAGAGAAGAGTAACTATGATCAATGTGATTATATAGTTTCTAAATGGAGGTAATTTTTATACCTAAGAAATAAATTGGTGAGTATAAATAACAATATTTCTAAAAATAGGGAAACATTTGGTCAAATATCAGTTAGATATAATAAATAATAGTTAAGAATTGAAAATGAAATTATAATATTAATAATTCTTAGTCAAATATATAAAATTGAAACTCAAGGGTAATAATATTAAAAATAATTGAAACAAAAGAATAATACAAATAATTCTTGGTCAACTATTTTTAAAAAATTGAAACATAGGAATAATAATAATGATGATAATGATAAAGCATATATATATGGAGGTAATTGTTATACCTAAGAAATAAATTAGCTAGTATAAATACCAATATAAATAACAACATTTCTAAAAATAGGGAAGCATTTGGTGAAATATTAGTTAGATATAATAAATAATAGTTAAGAATTGAAAACAAATTTTTAATATTAATGATTCTTAGTCAAATATATAAACTCAAGAATAATAACAATAGTGATAGGAACAATCCCCAGATGGGGTGCTTGGAAGTATGAATGATTATGAGGGAGGCGTGATCGAGGAGGTGCCTTTCCTGTGAAACCAAATGGCTACAGGCTCCTAGCCTCGTCCTACACTTGTCATTCAAGATTCAGATTTGGACGACACCCCTATACCTGTCAAGGTATTTTTTCGGTCAGACAGGATAGAGGGTTATTCTGATCAGGAGAGCTCACAGAATAGTCTCTCTCACACCTTGTATTTGCATGATGGTAAGGAGGTCTACAAAGTCTCTAGGTTTAAGAGTAGCATTGGTAATGGAGGTGAGAAATTTCATCTACATCATGACGAGGAAGAAACCACTTTTGCAAACCATATCCTCCCTCGTTATGAGCTCAGTAATGGATGTTGATTTGGGTAACTCTTTTGAATATGGTATAATATTGATTATGTTAAATAGGCCCTATGAAGGCAAGGATTCAGGTTCATCCTTCCTCTAATACATTAACTACTTTCCCATTGATCTTACCTTTGTTGTTAGTCTTTTTTATCCTTTTATCATTCTAAAAAATGTCCTCAAGAGGAAGGAAGTCATCCCATACTCACTTTGTGCATCCCTCCCGTGTAGTGAAGGTTGCCATTGATGCGACTGAATTCTATGAGGACTATGCTCCAAAGGCATATAAGTCCACGATGATATAACTTGAGGATGAAGTTCGTCAAATAAGGTAATTTCGTGATTATGAGGAGGTGGAGGCTCAGGTTGGAAGCTTCATCCCTATCCTGGTTTGTACCTGAACCCAGAATTCAAAGTTTTATTGAACTCTATAACTGTACAGGCACACCAAAACCATGGTGGCCACGTGAATGCTCCCCAAAGAGAAGGATTTTTTACACTGAAGAGAATATAGGAAGCTCTTCAAGTCAAGAATGCTTATTTGATAAAAGTTGTCACATGGATTTCCAAATGACAAGGGGGAAACTTCACCTCTCCTGCCAGGAGAAACACAAGTGTTGAGACCTCCAAAACTATAAATCAATGGGATACTATGGACCACACCAACCCTCATGTTCAAAATGAGTAGTGACATCCTTCTCTCTACTTTCTTATGTAATTATGCTATATAGGACTTTAGATATGGAGTTAATTACAATCAAACATGAATTTATTAAGCATTATAATTTCATACTAGTTAACACCTGATTTCCCCTCTGGGGCGGGCAATATTTTTTTGTGTTTGAGATATGGAACCATAGAGGTTTTCATGGTCTCTGTGGGACTGGAACTGCAAAGCCTCCCCTATATGTTGATATGTAATTTTTTTTCCACATTGATATAGAGGCTTACAATTGAAACAAGAGAATAATATAAATAATTCTTGGTCAACTATTTCAAAAAAAAAGTTGAAACATAGGAATAATAATAATAATATAATTAAATCATATATATATATAGATATAGAATGGAAAAAAAATCATTAACTAACATAGAAATGGAAATAAGAATACCTAAGGTTTGAAACTTAAACTATTATAGGGGAAGATAATAATACTAGTAAGGAATTAATGGATAAGTAATAAATCTTATGTTTAAGATCTTAAAATAAAATGTGGTCATTTGGGCCCGAGAGAAATGAAGGAAGAGGTCACAAATTATCCTTGAGATTGGGTATGAATCAGTTTCTTTTGATATAATTCCAGGTTTGTCGAAAGAACAGATGGATCGCTTATGTCAGTTGGAGAAGCAAAGGGAAAAAATCATTTTGGACCAGGAGAGGGAGTGGATATTGAAGAGTCGGGCACTGTGGTTGGATTCGGGGGACCAAAACACAAATTTCTTTCAAAACTTTACTAATCATCACAAAAACTACAACACAATTTGGGAATAGTTCAATGATTCGGGAAACAAAGTTAAAGGCTTCAAGGACCTATTCAGCATGAGAGTTGAACATTTTGGGAATATTTTCAAGGAACCTGAGCATGAGAACATTGGTGATATGATCTCGATCCTTTCTCATTTTCTGAGGTTAGTGGAGGATGAAGAAAACTTTGACTTGTATCAGTCAATGATGGTAGATGAATTATTGGGTATTATAAAATCCTTTCAGAAAGATAAGAGTCCAGGTCCTGATGGTTGGATGGAGGAATTCTTCTCATATTTTTTTGATATAGTGGGGTTTGATTTTCTCATGTTTTTGGAGTAGGTCTAGTATTCATGGAGGATTCCTGACAACGATAAATCTAATTTCGTTTCTCTAATTATGAAGGTGGACTATCCCAAAAAGTTGTAGTGATTTATGTCTTGTTTATCTCTATAATTGTTTATACAAAATTATAGGACATATTATTGTAGTAAGGATAAAGACACTCCTCTCAAAGGTGATCTCATTGGAACAATTTGTCTTTCTAAAAGTATGTTTTATCCATTAGGATATAGGTTCGGCTCTAGAATTATTTCACACGATAAAAACTACAAGTAGAACCATTGTGGTCCTCAAATCAGATCTCTCAAAATATTATGAACATGTCTCTTCGACTTTTATTAAATTGCTACTCATTCAGATTGGATTTGAGTTATCATTTGTGAACTGGATTATGGGTTGTGTAATGTATTCAATTTTTTTATTGTTAATAAACGATGCAAGTTCTATTTTTTTCAATCCTTCAAGAGGCCTTCATCAAGGTTGTCCTCTTTCTCCATATATTTTTCTTTTCATTATTGAGGGGCTCAACCATATAATCATAAAATACATACAAAAAAATCACATCCAAGGGGTTTTGATTGGACAAAGCATTCACCTCACACATTTTTTTTATTTGTGGATGATGTTCTCTTATTTTGTCTATGCAATGCAATGAAAGGGGAGTGATGTTATCTACCAAATTCTTAAGATATCAAAATAGAACAGAAGTAAACACCATGTACACCAATGTGAGTGTGGAGCACAACTCCAAGATAGATAATAGAGATAAGTTACACAATAACTCCTTAAATAATAGGAGAACCTCCTCCAAATATAAAAATGCATTCATATATCACAATACATATGCTCTCAATAATGAATACATGATCCCTATATATACCTATTCACACACTACACATGAGGCCCCTTTATTATTATGTCGGCCCTATTACATATATATTTACACATTACATGTACCTTTATCCCCATATATGCACCCCCTTGTGGTCATATTATATACATTTATCCCCATATATGCTCCCCTTGGGTCATAACATAGTACCCTCCTTCAAAAAGATTTGTACTCAAATATTTGCAATTAAAGGCTTCACATGTGATTTTTAAAGTAATATGATTGTCTTATGTTCCTTCTTTCTCCATTCTATTGATGATGATCCATCCATCCAAAATCAATTATTTTCGGTCTTAATCCTTGGTGGCTAGTTGTTGCATAATTTTATTTCCATTGATTCCATGTATTGTTGTTGTAACTTATCCAATTTGTAGTGGATTTTGGTCTATGATAATATCTTGTTGAAGAGTCGTTTTATGATTCTTTTTTCCATGAATATTGACAAGTATTCCATATTCTTCCTTGATAATGTTGATATCGACCTTCTTGTCCTCCTTGAAATATTTCTTGGTAATGAGGATGTCGATATGGTTTCACATTTGACAGTTTTCCTTCACGCTACACACACATTTCATCTATATGGCATCCTCTATCCTATTTTCCTGGTATTTTATTACTCTATCCTTGGATATAGTACCATCATATTTGGCATGTACAACCTCTATATGAAGTTCAACTTCTTCAACTATCTTCTGGTGACCTTCTTGAATTTTGTCTTCTTTCTCTCTTTGAAGCTACAATGTCACCCCATTTATCAAATTCTGACATCCTTCTTCCATTCTGGATTGCATTTTTTATTTTACCTCATTAGTATTTATGGATCCCTCAACCTTCTTGCAAATTTCCTCTTCAATTATTTTGGTAGATTCTTCATTCAAGATCCTCATTTCTTCTTGATTTTGATAATTCTTCTTTTCTTCTTTCAATCTCGTAACATCATCTAGTAGTTTTTTACTATGGTTTCATAATATACATATCTCTTCATATTTCTTTATTAAATCTTCCCTTGACTCATCCTTTTCCAACTTTCCTTTGCTAGTCTTTCCTTGTTTTAGTTTTTGAAATTAGTTAACGAGTGCTTCATTAAGGTTTCGTATATTAGATAGCTCATCACTCTTCTTGTTTATCTTGTATTTTCCTACTTTAAACTCCTCTTCTATTTTATACATTTCCTCCATTTCTATATCCTTGATTCATTTATTTGAGAAGAGTTCTTCAAATTCTTCCCATGTGATGTCCCATCTAATATCAAAATCAATACTCATCCACCACTCTTGAGATTCACCAAAAAAATAACTTCTTACTATTAAAGCATTCCTATCATATTCCTTTACCAACTTCAACCATTCCATAGGATTGATTTTGTCTTTATCTTCATCTCATGTAAATATAGGTATTGCCATTGATTCTTAAGTGAGGTCTAAATACAATCCTCAACTTACAACATAAATATATTAAAAATAATATCCAAAATGGTTATCATTATTTTCCAACATATTACCTTGTGTTTCCTCTTTCCAATGGATTTTGAATGAGCTCAGTCAGAAATCCCAATCAAAAGTTATGATACTTTTAAGTGAACATACCTTTAAAACCCTAATTTGGAGTTTGTCCTTATAGATGACCTTCCATATGATGTATTTCTGAAATTTCAGCCTTCTGAATCTGAAATTTCAGCCTACAGTACTCCTATATCTTTTCTCGATAATTCCATGGGTCTAAGCAAAATTTTATGTGCCAAGTGAAAGTTGTGATAACTTTCCCAAACCTTGCTCATTTTTGGCCTTTTTTGGAGAGTGAACTTGTACAAAATGCCATGTGTCCAATATTTAATACATGATCCTAAAATTTGTACTAGAAATATTATTGATTGTCCTCTTTCAAATGAAACTAGTGGAACTAAATTTGGATCCTCATTGAAGAAGATATGACTATTTTACCCAGAAAACTTGTTTGAGAATAGTTATAGGACTAGTCAAATAACCATACATCCCACATACTATATCTCTGAAATTAAATGATCCAAACTCTCAAATTCTTTACCAGATGAAAATCACTTTATTTTTCAGTATTATGTAAACCTCACAGTTTAAAACATCACTAAGAAAATATTATAGTGAAATTTCCAAAATGACTCGCTTGAGATTGATTTTAGGGATGGTAAAAATCCCTAACTTCCATGGGATATATATCCAAAAGTTTAATGATGCAAAACCTAAAATTTCTAACATAGATACCTTGATATGTCTTCTAGGTAACCTCCCAATTTATCTATATAAAGTGTCCTAGAAAAAATGTTATAGAAAAAAGGCCAAGATGACTTTCTTGAAGAAGCAAAACCTTAGGACCAATGCTCTGATACCAAATTCTTAAGATATCATAATAGAATATAAGTACACACCATGTACACCAATGTGAGCATGGAGCATAACTTCAAGATATATAAGAGAGATAAATTACAAAATAACTCCTTAAATAATAAGAGAACCTCCTTCAAATATAAAAATACATTTATACATCACAATTCACAAGTCCTCAATAATGAATGCATGATCTCTCTATATATCTATTTACACTCTACACATGAGGCCCCTTTACTATTAGGCTGACCCTATTACATATATATTTACACATTACATGTACATTTATCCCCATATATGACCCCCCTTGGGGTCATATCATCTGCATTTATCACCATTTATGGTCCCCTTGGGTCATAACAAGAAATACAAAAATATTATTGAAACGTTTTGTGGAGCTACAGGAATGGAATTCAATATTGAAAATTCTACTTTATACTTCCCAGAGATTGTTCTAGATACCAAATGACAAGTGAATGGAATATTTGGATACAAGGATCTTTCCATAAATGATGGGTTCAAGTCTCTAGGTTTCAATATCGATCCCAACAAATATCTCATATATGACTAGAAATGGTTTTGTCAAAAGTTGAAAAGTGGATAAATCTCTAGTGCATCCATTGGTTTTCTCGCGGAGGTCAACTTGTTCTCATAAAATCAGTCCTCGAAGAAATCCATGTGTACTGGCATCTCTTGGTGCTTATAACAAAAGGTATTCTTAATAAAATATGAAAATTTTATTTCAACTACCTCTAGAAACGATCTGTAGAATACCTATGGAGTCACATCTTATTATATGGAAAAAAAATTCTTTATCCAAATGCCAGGGTGGTTGGGGACTAAAGAATGTATTTGGATTCAGGAAAGCATTGGTAGGGAAGTATTTATGGGTCTTCCTTTCTTGTGATAGTTTGTGGAAACAAATTCTTATCTCTAAATATATTTCTTGTGGAAAAATTATAGATTGGATCCATACTCATTAGAAGACTAGTGCAAAATTTTCAAATCAATGGAAATCCATATATTGAGCTTTCCCCATGGTAGGTTATCATCTTTCTTGGCTTGTTAGATCGGGCTCAATGGTCCACATTGGCATGGATGTGATTGTTGGATGTAATCCAAGTATTTTTATACCTGTAGATATTATTGCTTTCCGTCATGAGAGAGGTATATGCACTCTTAATAGGATTGTTTGTTGGGATATTACAGTAGTTTGGAATCAAAGGTGGTTTTCTACAACTGATCTTGGATTGGATGTTAGCACATTTTATGGGGAAAGTTTATTTATGAACTTAAAAAATCCCATATTAGAATAAGGGAAGGGGAAGATGAGTTAGCATGGGTTTACAATGCTACAAGGGGTTCGTACCTAAAAAAACTAAGTTATGCATCTATGTAAGAGGTTAATCTGGAGAATAATTCCTGGTGGTAAAAAAATTGGAAATCAAAGGAACCCCTAAAAGGAATACTTGTATTCTAGCTAGTTCTTAAAAATCGGGTGCTTACATGGGATCAAATGAAAAGGGGTGGTTTTGAGGGCCTCGGTTTCTCTGTTCTCTTTTGAGAAGCAATTGAATATTCTTTCCATTTATTTCTACAATGCCTTTATACTATACTAGTATGGCACCATCTAGATCTCTAGGTAAATTGTTGAGATCTTTGGAATAAACTTAATGTTGAGGAATGTTATAGGTTTTTTTTAGAGACATACCCTAAAAAATATCAGATATATTACAATTGTCGTGGCTTGGGGAATCTAGTTTGCTCGCAATAAATTCCTATTCAAAGATAAGCTCACCTCCCTGGTTCAAGTTGTAATTTAGGAACTATCTGTAATACATTTTCATAGAAATCCTCACAAATTATCAACTCTACGGGATATGAAGGAGTCTATGATAAACCATGATAAACGATAGGGGTTTTTTATGGGGCCATTTAGGAGGAGGGACAACTTTGTGTACTGGGATTTAGTCTACATCTCTTCTCATGGAACTCTTTTTCTAGAAAATTAAATTTGAGATCCAGTACAAACAATATGGGAGAGTTTAAGGAAATTTTTGCATGATTAAAATATGATATCTTAAGAAATGTCATATGCCTTCACGTCTTCAGAGACTCATAATTGGTTATCTAGTGGATGTAGGAAAAGACTCAAACTTCCAATATGGGGCTCATGCACATTTCTCAACAATTGAAAGAGATTGTGGTTCAGTTCTAGGACATTAATTTTTCTCATGTATTTAGAGAACATAATCATTAGGCAGACGCCCTATCCAAGGAGGCTCTTCTCCTTCCTGTCAACATGTTTCATTTGGATGAGTGCGGGGATGGTACATTCATCAACAGAAAATAGTTCAACTTATTTTAAGTCTTGTCTTGGTTGGTGTTTTTATACATAAACAATATTTTTCTCTCTACTGTCTCTCTTCTTTTTTGGCTATCGGTCTAGTGGAATAATTATTTTGTAATATTCATGGAACAAATACAAATTATGGCTTATCTCATTAAAAATCTAGCAAATACCTGAAAGGCTACTTTTAGGGTTTTTTTTCACTTCTTGAGCCTTTGGAATGCACTTTCGATTTTATACTGAAATAGAAAGTATGATTTTTTTTTCTTCGAAAAAAGGTCATAAATCTTATGTGTGTGAATAGGCACACAATGATATGTGTGTGAATGTGTTTAATAAGGAACGTAGGAATTCATTTTCATGAATCAATTCATACCATGTTTTTTTAATTCTATTGCATGTTATTATCTTGCATATGTACATGCATTTAAGTAATTTTGTGTCTCCATGGAAAACCATCTTTTGTTGTTATGGTGAAATTATATCTTGAGAGATGAAATTTTAATTCCCTAAATTTGGATCATCATTCCACAATTGGGAGTGCATGGAAGGGAATACCATAGTGTGATATTTGATATTTGTTTCAATGTGTATCCAATTCAAGAAATTTTATGAGAAATAAAATATATTAGGGCAATTTCGAGCATGCATGAGTTCGATCTCTAGGAATGGGGTCCATCCATAGCTCTCAAGTTGTAAGAGGGCTCCAATATGAAAGAGATGAATGTAGGATTATTTTAATAATGGACAAGGAGGAGACTTGTATCCCTGAGAAACAAAATTAATAGGTTATGCAAGATATCGGTGTTATTATTACAATAAATGTGTAAAGTAACCATGGGTTATCGGAGCAAACACTCATGCATACATGGAAATGGAGGTAGGATCCAAGATAGATTAAAGAGATTCTCATTAAAGGGGTCAAAACCTCATGCATAATTAAATGGAATCACTTCATGAAATATTTTATCAAATTAAGGGGGAGATACATTTCTATAACTAATTGGCATTGTGTTGAAAGGTGCCCTCCATCCAAAATTCTTCACAAATTCCGCAACTATTGGATCTTAGATAAATAAACACCGTGAGGATTTTTTTTCAAGATTAAGTAGAAATGGGTTTAAATGCATGATCTCAAGTGGGATGATTTGTTAGGAATCTAGCACCTAATTGGCATAGTTTTCGAAGGTCATCTTTCCAAAAAAGGACCTCCCAACCCTACAAATTCTAGAGCCATCAAATCTTGGAGAGATTGACAATGTGGAAAATTTCATGGTTAAAGGTGGGCAATGGATTACCATAAAATCCCATCCATAGGATCTAGCATAAGGGCCCCACCACCTCACCTCCCAATGAAATTGTTCCAAGTAGAGGAGTACATCGCCACAATAAGGCCTAAGGCCCATAGAGAAGTATGATAAATGAAAGGGGCCTAACAATTATATGAAAATACCATCAAGACTAATGTGACTAATATGTATAGGGGTATGTATGGTATTCAACCTATGTATTGATAACTAAATGAAAAGTACAAGGATTAGACCACCATATAGATGTGTTTGGTATAGGAAATTTTGAAGGTACTACAAGGGCTCATAATCCTAGTAAGAGGTTAATGCATGATAGACCCATAACCCATAAAAGTAAGGAATAATAATATAAATTCACAAGGATTTGACATAATAGAAAAGGATAAATTATAACGGGCAAATCAATGGAAATTGTGTGAAACTAGTAAATTATTTATGATGGCATTGTTGCCACCTTGACCCCCTTATTGTTCCCCAAGAATTTGAAACCTCATGAAAATTTTCATAAATTAATATGACAAAATGGGGAGAGAGACATATCTTTACTTTCTTTGATTATGATGAGAAGACTCATAAACATCATAGAATTAATATTTCGATGGTTTTATTATCTAATAGAATTGCTATTGTTCATAATTCTTTCAATTCAATCTAGGTAATAAGTTCTACAATAGAGTTGTAGAGAAATAATAGGTAGTGACTTTCTACAACTCATAATGTCCAGATCCACCATCAAAATCAATAGTCACTAAAAATATATTTTTAGAGTCAAAGAGAAGTGATTTCTCACTTATTGTAGATACCCTTTTAATTTCTTAGAGTAATGAAACATTAATCATTATTGGATGAATAAAATGTCATCATGAAGGATGCACAAAATCCTTATGATTTCAAATAAAATGTCATGGGTGAGAATCTACATGTTGGGAATGAAGAGATATAGTCAACTGGATGTAGAAACCAAGATATTCCTCTGAATATTATGTAACATCCTGTTGACGGGCGAAATTGGTCGTCCGTCAACTGGGAGAGTGGAACCGGTCCGGGGTTGTCTAAATAACCCAAGCCGTTTGGAATGGACCACCCTGATGAGTTTAATGGCTTCGTTGGCCGCTCTAAGGTCTTCTATGAAAACCAAAGAGAGAAATCATCTGAGCTAAGTAATCTAACTAAAGTAAATAAAACAAACTAAACTATAATTAAATACAAGAAACTAACTAAAATAAAGGAAACTAGAAACTAATAAAACAAAGAAAAGGAACTAATATACTAAATATAAACTATTCTATCTATAAACTACTAATTACTATCATAATAACTCAAATCAACTACCTAATTATCAGCTACAATATTTCTTATTCACAAATGTACACTATGAACAACCTACAGATTTGATTAAAACCTGCAAAACTCATGTATAT
>SNQJ01S0281944.1:0-11155 GCA_010110895.2 Picea sitchensis
AAGTCAAACCAAAATCTAAAATTTTGCAGCTAGAAGACTCAACAATGAATTGAGGAATCTATCAATAGCCATGCTATTCACCGTAAAACCTGACCAAAATGACGGTGCTATTTTGGGAGTTAACAACCGTAACATGAGAAAGTGTTGACGTCGAATGTTATGGGGGTCAACAATAGCAGGGAGCATTTGTGGTTCTCCCTGTGTTGTCTGAGATCTCTCATTGGATGGTTAATGAGAATCAAGATACTGTCGCCCTTTTGGAAAACTGTGTTGATGTTGACAAAAAGGGGGACGCGACTCCCAGAAGCAAATGGTGTCGTGAAATCTACTAGGTGAGGTTATGAAATGGAGGAGGTACACGGACGAAGTCAAGATGTAGTAAGATTCAAGACTGCCCTTGGTTGGATTATATGTGAGATAAAAGTGGCCGCAACCGTTCAACGAGGTCAAGTGTTAGGGGGACAACAAGACAAGGTATAAGTTGTGCCAGAGGCGGGACAAGGTGAACAAACTCAGAGGGGAAAGGTAAGTGGCTTGTGGGGTACTCTGAATATATGGACGATGTCGTCAAGGGTGGATGATAAGTAGTGCCCCAACCAAGGGTAACATGGGTTTCATTTGGCTAAAAAGGGAAGAAGGTCGCAAAAGGTGACGACAAAAAGGTAATGAAATTGCTGGAAACAAAGGTGTTTGTACAATAAATAATGAATAATTTGGGAGAAGTGTACAAATACAGAAACGAGTGCCCCAGTGTGATATGGTCTGCCCGCGTAGGGAATAACTTTCTCAAAGAACTGATGGAGGGTGGGGGGCCCATGGTTGGGTTTCTGTATGAGGTAGGTGAAATGAAGGGAAATTTGCAGATGAGAAAACAGATTGTGGATGAAATGGAGGGTTCATGCTACTGCGGAGGTGTAGTCCAAAAATAGAACTGTGGAGAGATAATCTGGGAGTCCGCTGGGAAAGCTATCAAAATGAGGAGAAGGAGTATGTGGCTAATTCGTGACATGATCTAAGACTATCGGGACTCCCATCCCTAAAGGGTTTTGAAAAAAAACATGAGTGTCAAAAGTGCAAAAGGCTGCTATAAATGGGACAACTCATGTGGGTAAGAGTGCTACCGAGTGACAGTACCGACGATGCAAATGGAGGTGTGGGTACTGCAGAGCCGAAATGGGGATCCTAGAGGCAAATGTCAGAGGGTGTGACTAGAAATGTAAGCAATATGTAGAGGAAATGACTACATGCCAGTGTTGAGTATATACCTAAAGGGGTTGTGTTGATGTATGATGGCCAAGTACCTGCACACATGAAAACCAAATACTTGACGTGAACAATATCTGAAGAGAATTGAATGTATGAGCATGTATTTGATAAGTGTGAATATGCGCATGCGTACCTGATCAGGGTATGAAAAATGGCGTCCTGGGGGCTTAGGATGAAAAGAGGCCTAGGGACGGTTGTGATGTAGATGACAGGATGCTGATCCCGTGGTTGAAGATGGATCGATAAATGGACACCCAGAGCTACCGGATTGGTGAGTGGAAGTTTGGGAAAAAGGCCTATATATAGCTGTAGGGCCCACATTGCCACCTTATTTGTACTTGCTACTATAGTGACTGGACGAGAAGCAACCATAGGAGATTTGGAGATTCAGGGAGGATGAGGCATCCGATCGAGGACTAGTGAGCTTCAGGTTAGTGGTCTGATCATCTTGCATAGAATTAGGGTTTCATTTTTTGGGAAGGGGCTGTACAGAGGGATGTACAGAGGGTTTGATGAGTGTGGGACTCATGTGCATGGGCGATTGGGAGCTAGGCATGCACACATGTGCGCCTGCCCATTGGATAGGCTCTCATGGTAGCACTGGTAAGGGGTTAGAGGGCGCGCACTATGTGCACGCCTGTCAGCTGAACATGCGCGCATATGTGTGCGCCTGTCAACTAAACAAGCGTGCACCTGTGCATGCATGTAGAGTGAACAAGTGTGCTTGAGAGCGCACCTATGTAGTGAATAGGCACGTCTGAGAGCACACATGTGTAGTGAATAGGCATGCACACATGTGCGCCTGTGGGATGAACAGGCACGCACATGTGTGCACCTGTGGGTTAAACAACCGTGCCTTGGAGGCAAGGTTGATGGGTGTAAAACTTGTCTTTTTATGTTTTTGATTGTCCATGGGGTTGACTTAGGACTATTTTATGTGGTTGTAGGTGATCTTTGTGCATGATGTCGATTGATTGGCAAGAGTGGGATTGGTCCCAGCTGCAAGACATCGTGGCTATTGAGGAGCCAAGTGTACATGCGACTTTGGTAGCCTGTGGGCTGTTGAAGTTCTTTGAGTGCCCATTGATATGGGCGCAAGAGTATCTCCTGCAGTTTCTTATCCGAATGTGGAGTCTGGACCTACACTGCTTCATAGTACAGGGAGATTAGATTTCCTTCACTATGGTGGAGGATATATATATTTTGACTGGGCTCTCATTTCGTGGAATGCCCCTACCGACGGAGGTGATGCTACCGAGGGATACGCCGCTAGCGACGGTTGGCCGAAGATATTGTTGAGGGTCAAACTTTATGTCTGACACTGTCATGAGAATTGGGGATATGGATGCCCTATCACATTGTTGTATATCAGGAATGATTGTGAGATTTTATGGGTCACTGGCGATGCAGCAAATCAGTGGTGGCTAGATGATGGTGATGGAGAGAGTGTTGGCTAGTGAGCACTTCACCTGGGGGCTTACACTGCATGCCAGGATGGTAGGGAAGCTGGACCACTGTCGGTCCATGGATATTGGAGAGTTTTCCTTCAGGTCCATCCTGGTGGCCTGGTTTCTGGAGAGGGTGTCGATGTTGCGCCCTAGGATTTTACTAGGTGCGGCTGGGGCGCAAGAGCTGGGACTGAGGTGGTGGTTGATTGTGTTGCTTCGCCATGGTGGTGGCGAGGGTGGCCACTTATTTACTGCTGAGGTGGAATAGGTATGGTGGTAGATGCCATAGGTGATATTGCGGTACCCCTATGCCGGGGTTGAATTCCGGGAGGATCCGGACATGGTGGTACCTCCAGGGGAGGTGTTTGACTGCCGAGGTATGTTGATGATGTTGATATATATGTTTTTTGTGTTTTGATATAGCATGAAATATTTATATGATATAGATGCTGATACTATCTGTGGCTTGTTTGTATGTGCAGATGTGGCACCTCGTAGGCACGAGGTGGAGTTGCAGAGAGCGTTGGCGCATCAGGAGCTGGAGAGACTTCTGTGAGGAGAGAGACGTCAGCGTGAGGATGCCACGGTGCAACCAGCTGATCCAGAGAAGGCAGTGAGGAGATGTTGGTTTGATTACCCTGGTGTTGGGCCATCACATGCTCCTCTAGCAGCTATCGGAGTAGATTTTGAGGACATACGCTATCGCCTGGAAGCGTCGTTATAGGACATGCCTGAGGCCATGTGGTCTCGCATCCAGGATGAGGGTATCCTAGAGTAGTGTGTGGGGATTCCACTGCCTTGTTGGGATGTAGTACGACGGGTAGCAGTAGTTGGTGTTGCGATGGCCAGATGACTACCGCCAGGGTAGGAGGGACCGGTAGGGGGTGGACCACCACCGCCTGAGGGAGGGGCAGGTGGTGGTGGGCCACCATCGCCTGAGGGAGGGGCAAGAGGTGGTGCTCTAGAGGCATCGTGAGTGGTGCTCTATGTATTGATGTATTTTTTGTATAGAGGCTGGTGAGCCCATTTTGTACTGAGGTGCTTTACTAGCTTGCGGATACTTGTATTTTTGTATGTAAACATTTGGATGGTATTATGGACCTTTCGATATATACATGAGTATACATTTTGAGATATATGTGTTTTGTTGATGTATTGATGATGTCTAATCTATATATGATATGACAGGTTATTGATATGTTTATGTATGTGTAGTGGTAGCTTGATGTGAGATATGCCAGTCTAACACAATATTAGCTAGGTTATCTATAATTTGATTCAATTGTCATGGAATATGTGTAAATGTAATGGAATCAAAATGTTGAGATAAAAGTATAACCTGTAGGTATTTGTAAAAGAGACAAGGATCGCGTATGCGGTACACATTGTTGAGCTGGAGAACGACTAGTTGAGAGTCGAGAAAGATGCTAAGGTGACAAATACTATGATGTTGGGCATCGGCCAGGAGGCCAATGACGACAGTGTATTCAACTTGGTTGTTGGTCGTTGACCCCAAACATATGCCGCTCGAATGGAGCATTTCATGTGAGGGGGTGTAGAGAGTCCAAGCGGCTGAAGCGAGATTTTGTGTCCAACGACTGTTTTTGTCGGTGTAACCGATGTGGTAGGCCAGTGGAGGAAGCATCTATCAATAGCACAAATGAGATTTTAGACATGAGGGATGGAAAAAAGATTAAAAACACTATAAAAGAAAGAACCTAAAGTAGAATGACTATGTTTAAGCATAAAATTTCTTTAAGTATAACCCGTTGATGGGCTCTTTGAGAGAGAGGACTTTGGGAGAGGCCAGGATGTATGTGCCTTTAGTAAGGCAATGTTGGATAATGTATGGGCCATGCCAGAGTGACTCGAATTTTCCATGGCCAAAGGTATCATGAGCGATATTGTAGGCCAGGACTAGGTCTCCTTCACGAAACGAGCGAAGGTTGACATGGCGATCAAAGGTAGATTTTGATCATTTTTTAGCTGCCTCATTGTTCTATAATGAAGATCGATGATCTTCATACAGAGACTCTAAGGTCAGCAAGCAATGTTCCATTGGAGCAGTGTCGGGTAATAGCTCAATTGCGGTGCGTAGGGTGGGAATTTTGCAATCGATGGGAGGAGTGGCCTCAACCCCATGGACTAGATGAAATGGTGTGAACCCAGTAGCTGTTTTCACAGCTGTTCGGTAAGCCCATAGCTCGAAAATTAACATGTGATGCCAATTGGTCTTATGTTTATTAACTATGTGTTGTAACATGGTTTTGAGGACCTTGTTAACTGCTTCGACCTATCCATTAGACTGAGGGTAATATGGTGAGGCAAACTCGTGAGAGAATCCTAACCAAGATGAGATTTCGACGAAGATCTCATTCTTGAAGTGTTTCCTATGATAAAAAATGAGTTGGAGTGGTACTCTGAAGTGAGATATGACGTGGTTAAAGAAAAAACACGCTGTGGTGTCAGCGGTGTTGTTGAAGGTGGGCATAGCTTCTGCCCATTTGGTGAAGTAATCGACTGCAGCAACAATGTATTTGTGACCATTGCTGGAGGGGGGATTATAGGTCATAAAGTTGATGCCCCATTTACAAAAAGGGTCGGCAGTGATGACTGGATGAAGAAGAGCAGGGGGAGCTCGGGCTTTATTGGCATAAAGATGACATTGCTCACATCATTTTACGGTGTGAATGCAATCATGAAACAAGGTAGGCCAAAAGTAACCTACTCAGATAATCTTTTGAGCAGTGGATATTCTCGAAAGATGGCTCCCACATGCACCGTTGTGGCAGTCGTTCAATACTCTATCGGCCTCGTCAATGGTCAAGCATCGATGAAGAATGGTGTCAACTCCTTGTTGGTATAGGATTTCTCCGATGAGGAGGTAGTGGGGGGCCTGATGGCGAATACGACGATGATCATCTCTTGAAATGTGGTTACTGAAATTTTGAGTTCAGAGATAGATGAGGAGGTCACCATACCAAGGATCATCTGAAGTGATGTAAAAGAGGTGTTCGTTGGGAAAGTCGGTGTTGACGGGGGTACTGGTGGTCTCAGAGGGGAGGGTCATGAAAAGTTTGGCGAGAACGAGGGCCTTCTTACTCTTGGGTGTTGATAATTCTAAATCATACTCCTAAAGGATAACGATCCATCGAGAAAATTTGTCGTTAATTTTTCGATGATTGAGCAAGTATTGCATAGGGTTGGAATCTGCTACAACCTTGGTTGTGCGAAGCAGAATGTAGTGGCGCAGTTTCTTGAATGCGAGGACAACTGCAAGAGCAAGTTTCTCTTCATGTTTATACTTCAAGGGTGGCCTTGAGAGGTTTTTACTAACGTAATAAATGACATGCTCATGATTTTCATCACCTAGCTGGATGAGAACTCCTACTACTGACACAACTAATGCTGATACGTAGAGGATATAGTCGTGATTGTAGTCAGGTGCACTAATTAAAGGTGTGTTGGAGAGCGCCATTTTAAGATTGTCAAATGACTGTTGGGCATGGTCATCCCAGTGAAATGGAATGTCATGATGTAGTAAGTGAAGGAAACCATGTGCACATATGGCATAGTCTGGGACAAATCGTCGTAGAAAGTTAGCTTTGCCTTGTAGGCTCTGAAGCTGGCGTAAATTCCTAGGAGGTGGAATTTTGGTGATAGCTTGGAATTTGAGGGGGTCCATGGTAATACCGATTTAGGAAACAATAAAGCCGAGGAGGCACCCAGCGGTGACACAAAAAATGCACTTGAGGGGGTTCAAGTGGATGTTGTACTGACGATACCGTTGGAAGATGATTCGCAAATCATCAAGATGTTGGGTGTGTTTCTTGGATCGAGCTGTGAGGTCATCCAAGTATGTGAGGATGATATGAGCTAGATCATGAAAGATGTATGACATAGCTCGTTGGAAAGTTGCTCCAGTATTCTTTAAGCCGAAAGGCATAACACGATATGAAAAAGTACCCCAAGAGTTAGTGAATGCGGTTTTATATTGATCGGCTGGGTGAATTTGAATTTGATTATAACCAGAGAATCTATCCATGAAGGATAGAGCCTCATGGCCTATGCAGTCGTCAATAATTTGATCGATTAAAGGCATTGGAAAGTTGTCTTTGGGACATGTGTGATTGATATCGTGAAAGTCTGTGCAGATGCGGATAGTTCCCTATTTTTTGTTAACGGGTATAGGTATGGAAACCCATGATGTATAGGCGATGGGGTAAATGAACCCGACAGCTTGTAATTTATCAATTTTGGCTTTGATGGTCACTGCTTTGGATGGGTGTAGCAATCGTTGTTTTTGGCGAACTAGTGTAATGTCGGGCCAAGTGCTGATGCGATGTTCAACGACAGAGGGATCGAGGCAAGGCATTTTTGTGTATGACCAGGCAAAAATATTCCGATATTCCTGGAAGAGGGCTTTATAGGCAGTGATTTCCTGAGGAGTGCAAGCGGCTCCAATGGTGATTTCCTCAACGATGCCATTTTTTATGGAAATGTTGATTTTAATGGTTGGGGAAATGTTGGCCATGTTGCCTTCTTCAAAAGCATCAGGGGCAGGAATGGGGTTTTTGAACCAGTCGATAGGCCCTGATGGGATAAAATCCTTGGTTTTGACCGNGATGCCATTTTTTATGGAAATGTTGATTTTAATGGTTGGGGAAATGTTGGCCATGTTGCCTTCTTCAAAAGCATCAGGGGCAGGAATGGGGTTTTTGAACCAGTCGATAGGCCCTGATGGGATAAAATCCTTGGTTTTGACCGCATAGATGGGGTGTTGGTTAGGAGGCATGGAGGCTTCTTGTGGAAAGAAGAGTGCGTGGTGGTGTAGCACATCCTAGGGGTAGTCTGGGTTGTTTAACTCTTCAAGTATTTCCTCGTGACAGGGGAAGTGACGGGAATACAAGGGGTTGTGAGGAGTGATATCGGTGATTGTGGTTGTGTGGCTACCCCCTGGTGATGAAGAAGCAGGGGGGATGACATAAGGAGATGGTGATGGTTCACTCGACATAAACCAAATATTTAAGTACTGAGGAGTACTCGTGGTAGTTGGGTGTAAAATGTCCGTAGGGGAATGAGCGAGAGAGTTGGGGGGATTGGGGGGTGAATCCTCAGACAAGTCATCTAAGAACCATGGAGGTGTTGGAAGGGCCTCGGGTTCAGGAGAAATGACATGAAGAACCTCTAGTGACAAGGTCAGGTCAACTATCGACTCTGCGGGTCGTTGAAGCAGGGTCAATTGGCGTTGCCTATATTCAATGATCATAGGACACTGGTATGTAAAATGATCTAATGAGTCATATAGAGAGCAAGGGTGTCTCATACGTTCATTGACTGAAGTGGTGACACAATGGATGTCAATGATATTTGTTAAGGAGGACGTAGCAGGACTGGGGTTGCTATGGAAGCTTTGGCGTACGACGGCTAATGTCTGCCGAAAGCGCGGTAGTGCTGGGAAATGGTGAGTATAATGGCCATATTATGAACATATAATGCAAGAAAATTTGGTTCGCAACCCTTTACTACTGGAATGGGGGGTGGTAGTGGCAGTACTGGCTATTGTGGTGAGTGTTGGGGTAGTTTGATTGAGTGGAATCAAATTCTGTAACTGGTAGAGATGGGCAGTTGTTGGTTTGGTGTCCCTCTTTCTCACATAGTGCACAAGGAGGTTGGATGCATGGATCAAGTAAAGTTGTGGCCTCCTTCTTCTTTCTCCTGCCCCCAGCTATGGCAGGGGGTTAGTGAGTGGGGGTGTAGAGGGTATGGTGGGATTATGTATGGGAATCGTCATGGGGATTCCTTCTGTTTGGGGGGGAAGGGATGATTGAGGGGCCATCCTTGGTGGGTGTAAATACCAAACTAGAATTGCTAACACCATATTAGGTAGGGTAAGCATTGCGTCTACCTGGAAAGCTTCGATGCTCGGTGGAGGGTAAAAGAAGGGAATTTGTGTGATGGCTTGGGGAACTATCTCCCAAACTGAGATATGTCCTTGGGGAGAGGTGGAATCGTGGACTGGAGGTTCTTGAGGGGGGAGTTCTGTTACTAGTGGGACGTCATATATGATAGAAGCCTCTATAGGAGGAAGGGTATTCTCTGTGTGAGTTATTTTAGATGATACGACAAATACTTGATTGGAAGGATGAAGGAGCGGTGGTGCTCCATGGTAAGTTCCTAACAATGATGGATCTTTGAAAATTCCAGGACCCATCTCGACGAGTGGGTATGCATCATCGCTTGTGTGGATGAGAGGAAGAATGTTATCGATGCTGGCAGATTGGTTAGACTCGTAATGTGAGAGTTGGTCAATAGTAATGATATTCCCATTGTGGGGGAACATCATTGTATGAAAGACGGAATATGCCACTGCCTTCATAGCGTACATGTAGCTATGACCGAACAGGATATTATAATTGAGTGGGGCATTAATAACTTGGACGTCCATGAGAATAGTCTTGCCCCCGAGTTTGACGAGGACATTTTGGAAGAGCCTTCAGGAGATGATGGCCATTTGTCATAAGCTCGTAAGGTGATGGCAGAGAGTATGAGTTCAGGGGAACCAAGTTTTTTCCATACAGTTTTGGACATAATACATGTAGATGCACCTTCATCGATGATACACTGATGAACTATGATGTTCCATATTTTTACTGGTATTTGAAGAGTGATCAAGGTGAGAAGGCGAGGTTCTCTACTATCAAGATCAAAGGTAATGAGTTAGGTATCTATAGGGTTGACTGCCCCCAAGGTAGAAAGTAATGATTTCCGCTGAGTGGGACAAGTCTAGAGGACCTCCAAAACTGACATCGCAGCCAAGGATTGTGTTAAGTCATCTACCAAACTATAGTTATGAGCTGCCCTAGCCTGTGGGTTGTGGACATTCCTGTGCAATGGGATGCGAGGGATGATAAGAGGTGGCTCAGTGGTAGGGAGATGAATCACTAACGAGGGTCCTTTCAGTGTAGGGTTTATCTCTGGAGGGATGGTAGGAGACTTAGCGGGTGCATGATACTGATGATTACGTGTTTGCAGAAGGATTTCTTGCTCACTAGTGAGGAGAATTATGTGATCTGCTGGATTGTTTTGGTTGAGGTATTGTCCCACCTAAGGTGGGGGATGTTGTGTTTCCTGTTGGGTGTTTATCACACCTTGATGTGGAATAGAATTCTGCAGCACGACAGGGGGGTTTGTTGCACGTATTGTTGTGGTGCCTGCTGAGGGGCAAGCAATGTTGAAGGATGGGGTAGACTACCTGAGTCTTTCAACAGTTTGAAATCAGAAATTTGTGGGAAATGATGAGTGTAATGGCTGAACTCACCACAAAGGGCACAAGGGAAGTTGGTTTTAACATTATTGTTATTTCTCCCTTGATGCCTATTATTATTGCCCCTTTGGGGGTTCTGATTCCCTTGGTTTTGGTTGCCCCCAGTGGGTTGGTTCTGCTGGGGTTGATTCCCGCCTTGAGTTGGGTTGTTGTTGTTCCTGTTTTGTCCTTTCTTTTTGGCATTGTTCAATGGATGGGTCGGATTTTCCGTATTCAACTGCTCGAAGTCTTGATATTGCTAAACAGGAGAGGGTTGAACAAAATTCATGCCAGCATGAGGATGTATGGGAGGTGTCGGGGTGGCCCATTGATGGGTGGAGGTATAGCAATAGGGTATGGTTGTTGATAAGGGGGTGGGGAGTAATAATAAGTTCCCTCATATGTCGATAGTTATTGAGGTGTTCCATACATCGGTGGTGGTTGGTGTTGTGGACCGTGGTGATTGGTGGTACCAATCAGTCCATTTGCTGAGTGAGACATCCTAGGTTTGTCTTGGCCAAATGGCACGGGTTTTGGAAGATCAGGAAGTACAGTGTACAAGTACCCTAACTATGCATAGATGAGGTCATTCTTTTGAGCCTTACTGATGGCTTCCTCTTCGGATTGAGGGAAAGTGGAAGCTACATCCTTACCAAGGAGAGATACAAGTGATCTAAGAAACCAGTCAAGACATTGTTGCTTGGTGGTTTCTTCTTTGCACAAACTACGTCACCTATGCCACTCGTGAATGTGATCAGCGATATGTGTGGTTGAGGTTTGTTTGAAATTAGAGAATAGTTCTAGACCATTGTCATGGCGGATTGGTAATTGGAAGAAGGTCAAGAATGCTTTGGCCAAGGACTCAAAAGTCGCATGGGACCCTGATTTTTCTTCTACATACCATTTGTTCGACGGGCCAGTGAGTGTGCATTGAAATAATCGCAGTCTGATGGAATCATCCATAATGCTATTGGAAGAGAACCATAAGTGAAAGGTCATGACATGTTTTGAAAGGTCGTTGCCTGCATTTCCTTCAAACTTGGGTATGTCTGAAGGTAGTTTGGTGGGCATTGCAAACCATGTGGGGGTATGCAATATGGGATCATTGGTGAGTTTGCTTAGATCCAATATGTTG
>SNQJ01S0281946.1:1028-11159 GCA_010110895.2 Picea sitchensis
CTCCCTTACCACCTCCCTCTCCCGTCGACACTTGTCTCCCGATTCACTCCTACCTTTGACTACCTCAGAGCCCATGAGTTATGCCACATCCGTCCACATGGCCCCCCTTCATCTCATCGTCCTCTCACCTTCTGCCATGTGTTCTCTCTCCTCAGCACACCTTCCACCATCCGTTGTCCCCTCCCTCCATGTCACTTCCACATGAGTTCCCCCTCCATCTCACCTTCACAGTGTTGGCGCCTTCGCACTCCTCGTCACATCCTCGTACACATATGCCATCTGGGTCCCCCTGTAGCAGTCCAGGAAAGCAACAAACAACCAAATATAGATCGCCACATCTTGCAGATGCAGGTTTGACTTGGGTCTCCCTGATCCCGATGAAGCGGTTATTCAAGTTGGTAGAGGTGGTTGAGACATCGTCTCCTCCCTTAAATGGAAAGCTAGAAAAGGACAGGTCATGGGGAAAGACTGACATCTAGACTGACAAATATTGCGTCTGACAAGCAAACTGACAAGCAAATATTGCATCTGAACGAAGTGACTTGAACGCAGTGCCATGGAAGCCTGAGCACATTCCCGTTGTTTACGAAATTTTGTGTATATGTAGGCATCTTTGTCATTTTGTAAAGGATGGATGGTAGAGCTAAGCTCCCGACTGTAAATCTTCGAGGAAGCACTGGTTTTGCTGGTTATGTATTTGTAGGTGAAACATTCTTGTTTAATGACAACAACTTCTTTTCGCCTCTTTGTAAATTGTTGTTTTAAAACACTTGGAATTGGAGTATCCAGTCAAGGATCATGATGATGCTATGATGGTCTGATTGTAATGGTATCGTGATCAATTTTTCCCAGCTTCCTGTGTATTTTTCTTCCTCTTACCCTGAGTAGCTCATTGGAAGATCCAATCGAGTGGTTACAGTAGCCACCGTGACGCAAGGTTCAATCTCGGTGTTGCTGTAACTATGTCATCCAGGCATATCTCAGTGTCTTGTTCTTTCTTCTCCATGTTGTTGGAAGCTTGATGCCTATAACAAACCTTTGCAGTCTATCTCACTAAGTCTTCCTCCCACTCACCCTGATTACAAATTACTGATTGAAGTTAGATTAAGACCTCACCTATTGATGCATAGCCTAGTCTAGGGTTATGAGTTAAAGCGACATTGTTCCGAGTTCGTTTTCTGCCGATCACCCTTTTTAAAAATCGTGACATAAAACTGATGGGCATTGGGCTTTGCTCCTGCTGCAATCTAGGAGTGACTTCTGACGCTAACAGGTACCCAAATGATACATGATATGGAGTGAAAAATATTTTAGGAAAGGTGAGTAATGGTATGATTTTTAAAAAATGTATGTGATAAAGGGATGCATAGAATATCACATGGTGATGGGAAAGACTCTTGTGGTGATAAAAATCCATTCATAAATGCGAAATATGAAAGTTCCAATGAGATGAGGAAAGAAGAAAGAGTCATGTTTATGTCGATTTCGCCAATATTTAACAAGAAAAAGTGAAACTTTGCGCAAGTAGTGTGACTATAGAGGGAGCCTGGCAACGCTTTGTCAGCTAAGTCCTGTTGACAAAAATCATCGTCAATAAGCATGGACGAGAAGGTGGAGACAATAGAGCATATGGCTCAAGAGGCTCTCAAAGTTAGGGAAGAATTCAGAGCAAAAGAGACCACAGAGGCACAAAGGAGAGGATTGTTGTTATTAGAGGGAGCCCTGAGAATCATTGACCAATTACAGAATGATCCTGATCTCGTAGAGATGATGAGGATCCCCTCGAACAACCCAATCACAAGAAGTGGAGAGACAAGTAGCTTAGAGTTGATGCACCTTGAAGAAATCATTGTCCCAGAAATCCCTGAAGTTCCATCACCACAGATCAGATCACTAGGGACAATTCCAACCCAGCCTGAGGCATCAAGGATGCCAGGTGGGACAGGTGCACCAAATCCCCTGTTCGACCTGATAACCATATATGATGATGAGGAAAGTTCAGAGGTTTCACTGATAACCCCAGTACTGATTACAGAGGAGAAGGAACCTGAGAAAGCATCCAACCCAAGTCTCAATGCTCCATTTCAAGAACTTTTATAAAGTGACTATGAGGTCAGAAGTGCTTAGACATTGAGTTGCTCGACCTTTCGGGGACCCAAAAATACATCTTGAAGCATGAGCTAGGATCGGGTGGTCAGAAAGAGGAAGTTCCACAACAAGAAATTGACACTTATACAACCGATTACTAAGTAAGTACCAAACCTACCCCCGTTTCTTCTATTTTGGCCTATACCACACCAGTCAATGAACAACAAACGAAGGTCAAACCATCAGGACATATGAAAGAAGTTTAGGAACCTATCCTAGAATAGATACACACAGCCGGGAGCCTGGGAAATACTCTAACCTAGGGAGAACAACAAATCCCTGAACCTGTTGATGAGGACATACAAGCGATTGCCTATGACAAAAAGAGAAAAGTCATCATGAAGAGGACTACTAAGAATAAAAGGCTCATTCTAGATAGCTCAATTCTCATCACTACGGAGGAGAAGTTTATCAACACTAAACACGCCAAGACATCCGAGATTATCGGCGTAGGGATGGCTATCACGGATGCCATGTTGGATAGAGAAAGGAGGGATGAAAAGGATTTGGCCTTCGCGCTAAAGCAGTTGGAGCATCTGCGCCATTTGGAAAAATACTATCAAGACTCAACACAGGCCACGATGTTCCTGAGGAGTGAGTTCCAGGATGCTTATACAAAATTTACAAGTGAATGACACCTTTTCACCACACACATAGCCGCTTTCCAAGAGGATATCCTTATGGCACTAGCGACCTGCAAGGAAGTGAAGAGGTGGTATGAAAAATCTCATCAAGTGGTCGAAAGGATAGATTACATCAACGCAGTACAAAAGGGTCGAGATGATGAAGAGCACATTATTCGGGTGCTAATGGATAGAAACATAGATCGGATCAGGAAAGCGACCGAATACAGGGTAAAAATGGCCCAAGAACCTCAGCGGGAGATTCAAAAGAAGTGGGATGAGTTCGAAAGGGGATGGGAAACTATTAATCAGGAGATTAAAGGCATCGACCTCCCAGAATTCGGCCCGCCCAAAGACTTTGCCGACCTGCATGTCATAGTCAAACAACATGCAAAACAATATGCGGCATGGACAACAAAGATCGCAAATGTGGCGAGCATGGCACTAGGTCATGTACAACAATTTATGGAACATCAGATTAAGGCTCGAGCATTTCTGTAGTGGATGAGTATAAAAATAATCAAGTACAGAGAATGGGCAGTAGAAGTGAAAGAAATTATTTCAGCCTCGATGGACCAACACATGTTCTCGTATGCCAACACATGCGAGGAACTCTTCATCAAATGGTTAGAATATGAGAAGAGTCATCCACTTCAATAAAACCATTTGATGATTCTCAAAGAACAGAGAGATTAAAGTGCCACGTGGAGATATTTTGTTTGACTTAACTTGCACTAGTAATAGTTATTTTTAGTTAATGATTCATTATAAATAAGAGGATTGACCTTTTAGCAAAGGTCAATGGTTTTGGAAAGACCCTCATTTTTGGAATTGTAAAGAACTATTTCTGAACTACCTTAATTGAGAAGTCATGTTTAGGATCGGAGACAAAAGACTATTTTTTTTAATCAAAGGCATTATATGATTGGATTGGGGAGGAATTACTTCCAACTTATTTCAGTAATTGATGTTGTAACGAGTAAGAATTTCTGAATCTATTGATAAGTTATATGTTTCAATATTTTTTTCAGTTCTTGTTCTTAATGATGGAAAGAAAATCATTGTGTTAATGTGTGATTGATGTTAGAGCTAAGGAAACTGTTTTTCTTGCCATCATCCTATTACATGTGTATTTTCTTATGATAATTATATCTCAGTCAATAATTGAAATACCAACAAGTTGATGTATTAATATTATGCTTGTAACAAGTGTGAATATATTTGTCTGCATGCTCGAGCACGAGGGTTATCCTAAGATCGACCTTCTTCAGTATTTAGGAATCCCTTCCACTAGTTGGTTTATACCAACACAATTCATTTTATCAGATTCATCTTATAAAAGAAAAGAAAAAAAAGAGAACGTTTAAACTGAAGAAGAAACTTTCATAGGAAGATATCTTGTCAATCACCATGTAAAGCCCATCGATAAATTGGCCAGATCGAAAGATCTGGAGAACCATTCCACCATAAAAAATGCTGCAGATTCTAATTGGGCCTCTACGGCGGGTTTGGTTCTTGTTATTGAGTTAAATGTATTTAGGACCCCTTAACACAACCCTATCCCTGCCCCAGATGATTTTTTATAAGGAAACATGGCCAACATCTTCCCCACCGTCAAAATTTACATCTCCATTAAACCGGGAATCGTAGAAGAAATCACCATTGGTGCCACATGTTCCCCTGGAGAACTCATTGCTTACAAAGATCTCTTTCAGGAATACTGGGATATTTTTTCATGGTCATATACGGAGATGTCAGACCTTGATCCTTCTATAGTCGAACATTGCATCGACACCTGGGTAGATGTTTCCACTGTTCATCAAAAGCAATGCCCCCTTGACCCATCCAAAGTCATGGCTATCAGGGATGAAATTGACAAGTTACGCGCTATTGGGTTCATTTACCCCATTGTGTACACTTCATGGGTCTCCAACCCCATCCACGTTAACAAAAAATAGGGCACTATTCACGTCTGCACAGAATTTCATGATCTCAACCACGCTTGTCCCAAAGACAACTTTCCAACCCCTTTCATTGACCAAATCATCGATGATTGTGTCAGCCATGAGACACTATCCTTTATGGATGGGTTCTCCAGCTACTCTCAAATTCAAATCCATCCAACAAATCAGTACAAAACTACTTTTACTACCCCTTGGGGTACCTTTGCTTATCGCGTCATGCCTTTTGGACGAAAAAATGCCGGTGTTATGTTTCAATGGGCCATGACCTATGTTTTTCATGATCTTGCTCTCATCATCCTTGATTATTTGGACAACCTCACTGCTTGATCCAAAAAGAAAACCCAACATTTAGACAACTTACCCATTGTTTTCCAACGGTGTCGCCAATATAATATATGCTTGAACCCCCTCAAGTGTGTATTTTGCGTCACTGTTGGGCACCTCCTTGGGTTCATTGTCTCCCAACATGACATCACTGTGGATCTGCTCAAGGTCCAAGATATCACATAAATTCCACCACCGAGGAATTTACGCCAACTTCAAAGCCTACAAGGCAAAGACAACTTTGTACGTTGCTTTATCCCAGACTACGCGACTCGTGCACATGGTTTTCTCTGCTTACTGCGTCATGATATCCCATTTCGATGGGATGACCAGGATTAAACAACCTTTGATGATTTAAAATCCACCTTATCCAATGCCCCTTTGATTAGTCCCCCAGACTATGATCACGATTACATCCTCTACTTGTCAGCCTCAACTGTCTCAGTAGCAGGAGTCCTCATCCAATTAGGGGATGATGGGCATGAACATGTCATTTACTACATCAGTTAAAACCTTTCAGGGCCACCCTTGAAGCATAATCATGATGATAAACTCGCCTTAGCAGTTGTCCTCACAGTCCAAAAACTGCGACATTACATTCTACTTTGAACTACCAAGGTCATAGCAGATTCCAAACCCATGTAGTAATTTCTTAGTCGAAGGCAGATTAATGGAAAATTTGCCTGATGGATCGTTATCCTCCAGAAATACAATCTGGAGTTATCTACTCCCAAAAGCAAGAAAGCTCTAGTCCTAACCGAACTCATTATGACTTTTCCCTCTGATGCCAAAGCTTCCCCCATAAATGAGGATTTCCCTGATGAACACCTCTTCTTCATCCCCTCCAATGACCCCTGGTACGGAGACCTCCTCATTACCTTCATACATAGAATTTTGGGTCTCATCTCTCTCACGATGATCGTTGATGCATTCTCCATTAGGCCCCCCGATACCTCCTCATCGGAGACATTCTCTATCGATGCAGGGTCGACACCATTCTTTGGCAATGTCTTACCATCGATGAAGCTGATAGAGTATTGAACGATTGCCATAGAGGCGCTTGCGGTGATCACTGCTTGGGTATGTCCACAGCCCAAAAAATCATTCGAGAAGGATACTTATGGACCACTTTGTTTCATGACTGCATCCACATTGTCAAACAATGCAACAAATGACAAATTTATGCAAACAAAGCACGAGTGCCACCAACTCTTTTACATCCAGTAATCACAGTCGGCCCCTTATGTAAATGGGGCATAGACTTCATGACTTTCCATCCTCCATCCAGTAATGGACACAAGTACATTGTCATGGTAGTAGATTACTTTACCAAGTGGTTTGAAGCCATGCCCACATTCAACAACATCGCTGACACAACAACACATTTTTTCTTCAACCATGTCATTACCCGGTTCAGAGTCCCACTACTTTTAGTCTCTGATCATGGTAAACACTTTGAGAACGATATCTTTGTGGGACTCTCCTCAAAGTTAGGATTGACCCATGAGTTTTCCTCCCCATACTACTCTTAGTCCAATGGATAGGTTGAGGCTGTCAACAAAGTCCTCAAAACCATGCTACAATGTACTTTCAAAAAACATAAGACCAATTGGCATCATATGTTATTTTCCTCTTTATGGGCTTATCACACGACATTCAAAACTGCCACTGATTTTACACCATTCCACCTTGTCCATGGGATCAAATCCACCCTCCCTATCGAGTGAGAGATCCCCACATTACGCATTTCCATTGAGCTATTACATGACACTGCTCCATTGACATTAGAGTCACTTGATGAATATCATCTATATTCATTACAACACTATGAGGCAGCTAAAAAACAATCCAAAGCTACCTTCGAACTCCATGTCAACCTTCTCTCATTCAACGAAGGTGATCTCATGTTAGCCTACAATATCACCCATGATACTCTCGACCATGGGAAATTTGAGTCATTATGGAATGGACCCTACATATTCCAACATTGTCTCACTAAAGGAGCCTACATCTTGGCCTCTCCAGAAGGATACCCTCTCAAATAACCCGTCAATGGGTTGTACTTAAAGAAGTTTTACACCTAAGCATAGCCCCTCTACCTTAGGTTTCTCTTTGTACACATTTGTAGAGTTTTCAGTCTTCTTTTCTACCACCACTCCTCATATTTGTCTATCATCTGTGTTATTGACAGATGCATCATCCATCAGCCTACCACATAGGTTACGCTGACGATGCCATCCGCGGGACCTAGAATCTCACTTCAGCCACTTGGGCCCTCTATACTCCCTCACATGTCCTTCTCCATGCGAGTGGCATATTTTTGGGCTTAGCCACCAACAACCAAGCCATATACAATTCCATCATTGGTCTCCTTGTCAAGGCCAGTCACTACCACATTCGTCACCTTAGCGTTCTATTAGATTCCTAGCTTGTCATCCTGTAGCTCAACAATGTATATCATGTTCACGATCCTTTCCTCTTTTGAAAATACCTGCAAGTTAGACTCCTATTTCACAACTTTGATTCCATCACATTTACACATATTCCAAGAACAATTAATCAAGTAGCAGATCACATGGCTAACCTAGTATTAGATTTTCATTTATCACATTAAACAACATTTTATACATAGAATCATACATTTGTCACAACTCATAGAAAATACATCATAGAGACATGCATGATCAATATATATATATATATATATATATATATATCATGAAGGTCATCGGTGTTTACAAAAACTATACATGTACAATTTCCCATAGACCTATGAATCCCCCGCCCCTATGAGTAATAAAATGGCTATCAAGTACCCTATACAAAAATAGGCTCCCAAGCCCGTACATAAAAAAATCGACAATCACGGTGCCCCCAGAGCTCCCCCCCCCAGGTCCTCTGTCAGCCAGAGGTTCCCAACCAACTCGGGGCCCTCTAGGTCCAAGAGGTAGCCGACCAGTCATCGATGCCCCCAAAACTGCTGCTCGACGAATCAGGGTCCGCCATGTTGTTGGTACTCCCATGCACTGCTCTAAGACCTCCTTATCTTGGATGTGGGCCCACATGCCCTCAGGAACACCTTATAGAACCTGCTCTAAAAGTCAGCACAAATCCTCCAGCATGACCCCGACATCTCCATGCAGCTCTCTCGCTGGTCCAACACCAACGTCATCTCATTGTTGCCTTTGTCCAACCCTCGGATCTACCGACGCCTATCTAACTGTCTCCTCGACGACCTCTGCCTCTCGTCCTCGAGGTCCCACATCTGCAAAACAACACCACAGATAGTGTCTTCATCCATATACATATATAATCAATGTTATCTATCAAAATTACAAAACATAAAACTATAACACATACCTCGTTGGTCCCAATCCTCCCTAGGAGGCAACACCATGTTTGGATCATGACGGTAGTCCATACCTGCGTATGGATACCTTAGAATAACCTATGGCATATGGCACCAAACTCAAGCCACTGCATCACGTGGGCCCACCACATCAGTTGTGGCTCTCGTCTCCCTATGGGCTCTAGCAAGATCCTCGAGCGCAATAGAAGCACCCTCTCTAAAAAATAGGCTACCAGAATGGACCCGAAAGCACACCCCACCATAACGAACACTGGTTCAAATACCCCATCATATTGGTGTGCATAAGAACACCCCATGCAAACATGTCCCCATCCAGAACCTGTTCCACAACCCTCAACTAACCACCAATGATTCGTTGAGTAGCTAAGGATCCATAGATCCTCACCACCATCGTCGTAATACACTAAGTCAGTAGGTCATCAATGGCCTCTATGCGGATGACCAAACCCGACATAGTTTCTGTCCCAGTACAATGGCGAGCCACCATGGTCTCCACCCAATCATCCTCGGGCAGATGGGGCTCAATAGGAAGGGCCATCCCACGGAATGGGAGCCCCATCAGGAAATATACATCCTTTTTAGTAGAGAATGTCAGTTGCTCCCCTCTAACTATGAATCAATGCAGATCAGTTCTCCACATCCTGATCAAATAATGAAGCACAAAATCCTACGATCGTATCAGGGGCAGTCGAATAAATTGAGCAACCCGTAGGCTACCAAGTGCCTCTGCATGCCCGGTTTCTCCCTCATCGCCTCCCGTAATCGATACCAGACATTCTCTCTCCAGTGGACCAACATAGTGTTATGTGCTCAGATGATCACCTGCATCCACACATAAATATTTTCTCAGCCTCATCATCCATTAAAAAACATAAAAATATCAAAAATTACAAAACCCTTAGCCTTTCCCACAGTGTGTGGATTTCACCCAGATAGGTGTGCACATGTGCACACTTATTCTTTGCACAAATATGCACTAATGCACAACCATCTGAGAAACAATCGCACATAAGTGTGTAAATTTCAATCAAACAAGCGTGCATCTCATGCGGTCCTGTCTGCCAACCCTCGTGCCCATATGCATGATTGTGGCCATCACAGCTGCACATTATGTGTAGGAAATAGAGTTATACCCATGCACATATGTGCAGGTATTACTCCTTTTCCCACGCACTGGTGGGCCCCTACCCTTAAAATCCCCTGTACGACCCTCCGTATAGTCCCTACCTACAAAATAGGAAATTCACAAGGTACGAGATGATAGGACCACTAACCTATCTCTCTCCACTCCCAAGTCGGTAGCCTCACACTCCCGCAATCTCAAAATCTCCTCACATATATCTTGTTATCTCAACAACCGTGACAGCTACCAATGAGGTGGCAATGTGGGCCCACCATCCATATATAGCCCCTTTTTACCCAACTTCCACACTCTATTACAAGATCCTAGAGCCTTTGTTTTCCGATATGTTCTCATCCATGAGATCCTAGTCCCGCCATCTACACATGCACATTCCCAGGGTCATCATCTGCACTTGGCCATGGAGGAGCATTTTTCTCATGTCACATTCAGGGACGCATGCTCACTTTCAATTTTATCAAATAACTATTGTTTGCACTCTTTTCGTCGATGTGTGAGCAAAAAGTGAGTGCTTACATGCCTAGTTGGGCTCTGCTAGTCATGACAGCTGTAATGTAAAAG
>SNQJ01S0281947.1:0-11008 GCA_010110895.2 Picea sitchensis
AAAAATAATTAACAATTTCCTTCATAATTTTAATCATTTAAAAACATGACTCTTAATTTTAATCATTTAAAAACATGACTCTTAATAAGCAACCCATGTTACAAGTTCCTTCGTTTACTAAGTCCAACTGCTTCTCTTTTTATATTTAACGTTTTAATATAATTGAAATTGGAAGGCGCTATTACTCATAGAATTAGACTATATGAGTGAAACAAGATTTGAAACTCTGCACCAAACCCTCCACAGTGATACCTAAATGACGATAAGTGCATACTTTCTGATGAATATAATTACATTTTGTGTCCTTTTTAGCCATTGTCTCTTAGAAGAGTGGGAGATCGGATTAAGACCATAATCGTTGTCCCCTGAGAAGTTCAAGGTATCTGCAGTCTGATTCAGAAACTGTGTGCTTAAGATTAATATGTCATACAGAACTCGAGGTCACACAACCCGAACTTCCTTTTTGACGGTTGACCAAAATTGTTTAAGAGAAGGAAGAAACCGAACATGCTTTCTATATGTTGGTAGTAAGCAGCTCCACCATAATTATGTAAAGGGAAAGGCGCATTGAGGAATATTTATCAATTTATGGGAAGGAAGGGAGAAATCTTCCATCCCCGAAGGATCAAATCGCGTAGCATCATTTTACAGTAACACCACCCACAAAGTAAAACTTCAAGCCTGAATTTAGACAACCCAGAGTGTATTTTCTAACAAGAGACTGACTCCCTAATCTTAAAAGACAACGATTTGGAGGTGTAAGCCCCTTACAAACTACTGGTTGAGATAGAAGGATGATTAAAAAAAATTGACACTCAGATCTAAGAGAAAGAAATAATCAAAATCGCAGTAAGGTCGAATTTATCAGTCATTCAATCAGTTTATTTATTCCCATATTTCATCCATGAAAAGGGGAAATATTTTATTTACCCACCCCGCGTCATTACACAATATCTAAATTGTTCCCTCGTCTTCTACAAACCACATATTAAATTCAAAATAGATGCATCTGGTAGAGATTAATCTCTCGACAGTTTTCATCAATCGATTTTAAGATTCCGAAAATAACACCAACCCCCAAACAAGGCCGAATTTCTCGGCTACTAAATTATTTTCTCTACTGAAATTCCAATTTCGTAACTTCCCAAAACGAGAGTTGAGGGTCAAGAATCATCGTTGGAAGTAATTTTCCATATAGCAATGGTTTCTCTTGGAACTGAACCATATCGGAAACAACATCCAGCATTAATATATGTATTTAATTATACAAGGAGAACCATGATTACACAATGAATACTATCACAGGAACAAGCTAGTCGATTCACTGTGCGGTCAAAAGTGGCGTGAGGAAATTATGAGGAATTTCATCTAGCTTGGTTCCTAAATTATAATAGACATTCCAGATTCAAGGCTTAGATTACAAAGGTTCGAATCATCATTAAAAGTCATTCATTATCATGTCAATGAAATCTTACATACATTCAGAGGCAACAGTCGACACAACCAATTTATACGTAATTTTATGCAGAGTTGTACATCGATACTATTGGAAATTAGAAATATGCTCGCATCTGTAACAATATATATAATTCACAATAATAATCAGATAGGAAGGCCATAACTAAGATTGTTCCATATACATACTGGGGAAATTTGAAGCTTACCTCTCTGCGACCCCTGCGAACTCTGCTACCTCTCCACGATCTCTCCACGACCTCGCGACCTCCCAGCGTCCTCCACCTGCGCTCGACAACCTCCCGACGTCCTCCACAACCTTACGCTCGCGACTTCACAATTTTTCGAAAACGTTCAAAACTCTATGTGTGGGTAATATATAAACAATCTTTCGGCCGAACTAACTTTCGGCCGAAAACTTATTGACGGAAAGAAAATATCTGACCAACCAAATTTCTACACGCAAATCGAGGGGGTGGTTATTGCACCGTTCGATTTGACGTTTATGTTTTCGGCCGAAAAATAGTTTGGCCAAAAATAGTATCTTTCGGCCGAAAAATATTTTTAGTTCGGCCGAAAAAAGGTTTTTCGAAATTTTGGAGACCCGATTGTCACGAAAGTGTAACCCACCTTCGTGATTCCACCCTATGTTGGGCCTTTGAGGTTCTTGGCAATGTTGCAAATATCGTGATAATATTGCTAACATTGATATATATCGCTCTCTTTCTAGGCCTGTCGATAATATCGCCAAGAAACATCATGATGTTTTCCAATCAGAAAATATCATCGATATTATCAGAAAAATCACTATGTTATCATGAGTCGATAGAAAATATCACTGAGCCCGTGGACAAGCTAGAATAAAAGGCGATCTTAACTTTTTTGGTCATTTTCAAAGGGTTTGAGAACAAAGGAGGTCTCCACCATTTTACTTTGAGCCAAGGAATAGGAAGAGAGTGTTTTCATTTTCCATCACTAGTTTATTACGGAATGGGGATTGATTCCCATCAACTATTGGTGTATTTGCAGGTGTGTGTAACAATTTCCACTTGTTTTTTTTTTGTTTTTCTAGATTTTTTTTATACATCTTATATATCAGTTTTATTTTCATGTTTATGTGGCTATGTATTTATTTGATGTTATTGTTTCTTTTGAGGTTTAAAAATTGAAAAAAATTGAATATTTTTGTATATTTTTAATTTTGTCAATATTTTTCGATAATTTCCGCAATGTTTGCCAATAAGTTGTTTTCTGGACCCTAGGCAATATTTTCACCACCACAATGTTTGCAACACTAGTTCTTGGAAAATATTTTTAAAGTGATTTACACCAAGATTTGCTATTTCATGGAACTTTCTAGCTTTCACACCCTCCATATTTTATATCTTCCATATTGTATTAATAGTTTTTTGTGTTTTGCATAATTTTAGAAAAATTAGTGTTTTGATCCCCTTTGTTAACAAGATTGCTTTTCTCTTTAATATCCATTCTACTTCTTCTTGTTCAAACAATTTCCTCTTTATCCTTTCTAATTCTTTTAGTTTTTTTTTTCACTTCTTTTTCAATAAAGACACCTAGACTATTATTTTCTAGTAGCAGCTTGATTTGATCTTTGATCTTCTATGCCTGTTAGTTCCTTTTGAGCCTTTTGGGATTTTTACTTTGCCCATTTTGCTACAATCCTTTTAACTTGTTTTATATTTTTCACAAATTGGAATTGGAACATATCTGCTCCAAAATTAGGTTCAAATATTTTCCAACTTTGAATGACTAGATTCTTGAAATCTTTCTCTTCCAACGAGTGATGATTGAATTTGAAGGGCCAAAAGGGTTTAGAATCTCCATTTTCTAATTGCAATAATATTGGGATATGATTTGAAGAACCCCCTTCTCCCTATCAATTTTTCAATTTTCCCACCTCTTCAAGAATCCTTTCTGCAAACAAAAATCCATCTAACGTTTTAGAAATCCCTTCTTTTCAACTCCTCGGATTCCTCCATGTAGGTATCATCTGAATGGGTTCCATATCATAGATATGTCATTCTTCAAACAATTGTGAAAAATTATTTGCTAGAGGATCATGTCTGACATTCTCTACCCACACTTTCCCTATATTCTGTTAAAATAATAGCTCGGATAAACACTTAGACATGGACAAGTTTCAATCTCCTATATAGCTTCAATAGTAAAGCATTAAACCCAACATAGAATTGTTCTTTATGAGAAGAAATACTAAATGACTAAGATCTGAAACTAAAATAGCAGAAAAATACCAATGAACAGTAGACAAATCACACCATTTGCACTAGTAATTTCTGGGCAATGCCTGTGGAAAAACCCACAAGGGGAAAACCAGTTCAAGGAGATTTTTATTATTGAGATAGAGGAATTTTTTCTGAGTTTACAACAACAACATTATCAACATTAATTCACAACAACTTATCTCTATAAATTTGCACATGAACTCTCTCAATTTTTGTGCCAAACCCAACTGCCTCAATTTTTGTGCAATTGTACAGTCATGTAAAACATAAATGTAGCAGTACGACCCTCAAAATATGTTCCCAGACTTGACAGAGCAGTATAGTCCTCAACTATACATATTCCTTCAGCAGAATACCTTGAAAATTGTGCCAAACTATAATAGAACTATTTTTCTTGATTTTCGTGCCCTATCTCAGTTGTATGAACAACAATAAATGTTGTACGGATTCCTCCTTCAGTTGTTGTATAGAAAAAACTATTAAATGTTGAAATTCTTCTTGGATTCTTACCTATCCCTTCCTTGGGATGTTTGCCAACCCACTCTTGTTGCTCTATTTCTCTGAACTCAAAAATCTCTTGGGATTTGTGCCTCTTCACCTTCCCTCTCTTCTCTCCTAAAAAAGTGCACCCCCCTCTCCACTTGTGTTGAATTTATGCATTATTCAATGTGTAGCTGCCCTAACCCTTGGTATTCCAAAGAGATGGACGGTCAAGATTAGATCTTTCCCTCTTGAGATCAACGATCATGACTTAATCTTTCGTTGAGGTCACTTAAGTCACTTAAATGATTCACACCCTCATAAAGTCACTTTTACACATTAAAAATTAAAAAGTTCAACTTGACTTTATAAAATCACTTTATAAAAATACTTTATAAAGTCACTAGCGAGAAATATGCTTAGACACTTCTGCATGTTGGGCACCGCCAATGCAGAAGTACCTTTGAGCTACCAAATTTAACAATTCCTCTTAGCAAGGGAGGTACTTCTAGTACCTCCACCGTAATTTGCCTCCAACTCCATCATCCCATTCACTGTTGTAGTTGCTCCCTCTGAACTAGAGGCCTTTGATCCCACTGCACTGGAAGCCTCTGTTGTTATCTATGTTGATCTATGAACTGAAGACATGTTCCTAGGAGTCTCCACACTCTCCTAAGCATATGCCTGTGTCAACTCATACCTGTTGAGTCCTCTAAGAGTACTAGAAGAAAACTGAGTCCCTGATATCAACTCTCTCTCCCGTGCAACCTACCCACTCTCGGACATTGACAAATACTTTGAATTCAGGTATCCATTGGATCTAATCACAATTTGTTCCAACAACCTATACAATATCTCATACCTGACACCAAGAAATATTGTTGTGTCTAGAGTATCTCCCTCTAGATATAGAAACACACGACCATAGTAGAATGAAACTCCAAGTCCTTCAATCTCCAAAGCTGACACTGAGAGCAAGTTTACTGTCATCTCTGGAATAAAGAACACCTCGGCTACCTCCAGAAAACCTCCTAACTCTAGTTGGAATCTAACACTTCCAACCCCCTTCAATGCAAGTTGTGAGTTGACCCCACTATCCAGAAAACATTCAGAGTCAATTTCTGAAAGACTAAGGAACACAAACCTCATCCTAGTCATATGCCGAGAAGTAACACTATCCACAAACCATGCTTCAATGTCTTCGAACACTGGACAAGAACTTCCTAAAGGAACAGTCATTAGAGAAAATTCCCTCTCAAATTTCTCTGCGATCTCAACAACATCAACTAATGTTGATACCTTTGGTTCCTCCTTCTTCTTCTTGTTTGGACATTGACTAGCATAGTGGCCAGTCTTGTGACATGAAAAGCATTTCACTTTTCTCATTTCTTTCTTCTTGTCTTTGCTCTTTCCCACAAGAGAAACATTTTGCTCATTTGAACCACCCTCTACCTTCTCTTGAGACCCCTCCCATTTCTCTTCTTGTGTAAAATCATCCCATAGTTTGCTCCAATCTGGGAGCTTCTCTCTCCCAACCACACACTTCATGAAAACCTCCCACTCCTTGGTGAAGCCCTTGAGGGCTATGCACACGAACTTTGAGTCTGGAATAACTTCTCTGATAGTTGCCAACTCATCTTTCACCTGTGAAACATTGGTGAGGTAGGAGGCCACACTCTCTCCCTTAGCCATCCCAGTACTGTGGAGCTTGTCCCTAAGAGCCATTTTCCGGTTCTCGTTCTTTTCCTACTATAAATTTTTCAGTGCATCCCACATCTCTTTGGTTTTCTGCTTCTCAGCCAAATGTGGAATAAGGTGGTCTTTGACCTAAGATTATTCTATGAGCCCTTGTTTCCTTCACTTCATGAATGTCTAGAGAAATGGGATCTGACAAAGGTACTAGTATGATGGTATTAGTAAATTACCACAACTTGTTCTCCTTAAGAACACTTGTAATCCTCACCTTCCACTGTAGGTAGTTGGAGATCCCCTCCAACCCATCCTCATACCTGAGACAGGAAATCATCTTTGTCTAACTGACAAAGAACCTTTCTTTCACTTCCCTCCAAACAATTCCCTAGCAAGTCATTGTTTTCCTAGTGTCAAAAATTTCCATTGAACTTCAGAGCCCTAGCTATGATACCATGTTAAAATAATAACTCAGATAAACACTTAATCATGAACATATTTCAATCTCCTATAAAGATTCAATAATAAATCATTAAACCCAACACATAACTATACTTTATGGGCAAAAATACTAAATGACTAATATCTGAAACTAAAATAGTAGCGGAATACTAATGAACAATAGACCAATCACACCATTTGACACTAGTAATTTCTAGGCAATGCCCCTGGAAAAAGCCACCAGGGGAAAACCAATTCAAGGAGATTTTTATTATTGAGATAGAGGAATTAACTGAACATTAATTTATCCTAATAAAACGCTCGAACTACATTGCCCAAGATTCTCATTAAGGCACTAGTCTCATTTTTCACACTCAGCAAAGCCACAGGCTTCATTTCAAGATTGGTTATATGTTCAATTTAAATGAACTTGCACCTAACGATTGTTTCTCAGTATCCTTTTGATGCAAGTGTATGCTCATTTAATTATATATCGTGGTGAACGTTTATTTCATGTTTTATTCAGTTTATGGTTGATGGTTTGAAAGAATAATAAACTCCTCGATTTCATTTTTGTACTTAGCTTAAAATCCTTAGTATATTTGTTAAGGACTACCCCCCTTGGCTTCGCTAGAAGTTGGCCTAGACGGAGGAGTTGAGGATTAGGTGACAACACCTTAACTCTCACTTGCCCCCAAGGACACACCAAGTGGATTGAAGATTTCTTCCACGTCTCCCGGGTGTGTATAAGGTGGAAACATTTTTGGCACCGTTGTCGGGGATAAATCTTTCTATTCCTGGAATACGACTTTTGTTTTCCTTTTTCCTTTTTGCTTTGTTTGATGCTTCTTGTTTTCTTAGAATAAACTTGATCATCTGGCGACTCCACTTCAAAAAATAATGTGGCAAAGTATTTTGCAAAGAGGAACTCACGGTTTGCTTAGCTTCATCCTTGAACCCGAAGGTGTTTTTGGAGGAGGCTAGCCAAGCTTTATTCTCAATAGGATCCTTATTAATTTTTGGGTCCCAGTCCATTTATGTTAGTTGATGTATTGGTGATGCTCCACTGCCGAGAATAGCGAGCCAGCACATCAAGCGGAAGACAGCTGGATAAGCCAGCACACATTTTGAAATACTTTGGAAGTTGTTGTGCAGCTCTTTAATGAAGTCATTTATAAAGAAGCGCACTTGTATTGTAATGGACCTTGAGCCGATAAGCTCTTGTCCTTAGGTAGATGAGGCATTTAATAGATTTAATGCTAGTAGATAGAATAGTTAAGTCTAGATTAAACAGTTTTTGAGTTCAAGAGGGAAACAGATATAGACTCCCTCCTTTGTACTTTGTAACATTCATTCATTTAGGAGAGAAAGAAGAGCAAGTAGAGAACTGTGTAGAGAACATCCATGTACAGATATTGAATTAATAGAAGGAAGCTTTGATTCAATTCCATGGTTTGTGTTATTCTCTATGTAATTATGATATTATGCTCATGAATATTGTTTCCTGTGATACACTTCCTTTTATATGTTGTGTATGTAATTTCATGACTGAATAGAAATCTGGGAAGGAATATGAATGAGTTTCAATTGTTTCTCTAGTTGAGCCAAGAGATTCCTGCAAGGAGTGCAATTGAATTTGTCCGCAAGGAGTGCATGACTGCAGGGTTCAATCAGAGGAAACTTTTGTCCTCATTCATCTCAGAAGTGAAGATTTGGCACCAGATCCGTGCAAGGCGTGCGTAGGCTAGACAAAGTCTCGGAGTTGCGATTTTGAGCAAAGAGAGTTAAGACTGTTGCTGCAGGTCAGTGCGCAGAGTCGAAGAACCTCAACACTTAGCAGGCGTTGAGGGTTCGCCACAAGGAATGCACGTAAGAAAGTTCTCATAAGGACTTGTGAAGTCAAGAACAAGCTCATGAGGGATAAGCCTACAAGTTCACTGAAGGATAAGTGCAGGCGTTGTTGTGGAAAACCGAGAGAAGCATCACTAGTTGGTGGGCGGTTGAGCAAGTTTTCATGGAGGAAGCGTTTGATTCATCTCACAGAAAATACCAAAGGAAGGACGGATGGTTGAAATCCTATGGAAAGATTTCACGAGGATCCGAGGACCGTTAGATCTTGCAAGGTGCAAGGAGATTATAGCGCGAGCACTTAGGGGTTCTAAGCTCAGGAGGAAGTAGAGTCGTCGATCTGGGGTCACAGGGACCGTCAAATCTACCTGTGACATTGCGTATCGGTATATCGCGAGTTGAAGCACCAAGTCGTTGGAACGGGAGTGGAGACATCGCGAGGAGAGATATCCCGATAGGTTCAGAACCGTCGATCGTGGGAGACGCGTGTCAGGAGATCCCGAGGAGTTTGGAATAGGAGAATCGAGGTTTGCAAGAATAGAGGAAACTTGTATGTTGGATTCGCGATCTGCGATATCCCGATGGTGACGTGGCAGTGTGGGACCACAGGTGCTGGTGGAGTACAGGTGGAATCATATTGGGAATCGGGGAAAGGCAAGTCCCAAGTCCACCGACATCAGGATTCACGATCTCGCGAGTTCCGAAAACCTGATAGAAGTATCGAAGGTGGAGTCCAGTCCACATGTGTATCGGGTAATCGGCCCATCGGGGTTCGGAGTTTGGGAACTCAAATTGTTAACATCGCGAGTAGCGATTTCCCGATAGGGAGAGCTCCAATAGAAAGGGGGAGAAAGTCAACGATTGACTCGTATCAGGATTCGGGGAATCGTAAGGTATAAGGCGCATGACCACAGAATTTGCGATATCACGAATTCTGATTTCCCGACTGTTGAAGAAGATTTTTGAAGAGTGTTGTGGGTAAGGAAGTTCCCGTCAGGGAATAAGAGGAACCTTTGAAGTTCTTCGGGCCGAGGTTAGGGGAAGATCCTGAGGGGGGGGCGATCGTACTCCGAGGGGTGCAGTTGGCGTCATTAGTCTTTTCCTTTTAATAAATCTAATTTAGAAATGGATGATCGTTATAAACCTATTGATTTTTCTGCAATAAGTGGTTATCCACATTTGATTCCAGAGAAAGCAATTGAAAATTTGCCTTGTTTTCAAAGCAATAATATTATTGATTCTAGATGTCATGTTAAGAAAGTTTCCCTTTGCTTTAATAAATGGTGTTGCAATGACTTATATGAAGATGTGGGAATGAAACTGTTTATCTTGTCTTTTGATGATGATGATCTTGATTGGTTTACAAAACTTAAGGATAAACAGATTAGAACTTACAAAGAGTTGACTAATGCTTTCATGGAAAAATGGAAGGAGAAGGAACCTCCAGTTATAAAGACAGTCAGTTCAGATGCTTCACCATATTTTGATAAGAAATCTACAGATATCATTCAGGCCATGAGATTCGCTCATGCAATGCAGTTAAGGGACATGGAAGCTCTCCTTGCACAGGGAGAATCTTGTATCAAGTATTCAGACCCTATAGAGCCAGAGTTTCACAATAAACAAGGAAAGGAGTTTCACTTAGAAATTCTGGAACAGCCTATAGATGAGTCATTAAATGGTCACGAGGAAACAAAGGATTTTGAGTTGGAAATGATTGAGTATCCAGATAATTCAAATCCCCACCCTCCTCTCGAGGAATCCATCTCTTCAGAGAAATTTTTTGACAATTGTGATGATCCTGAAATGATCAGTGAAGCAGATTCCTTGATAGTTCCAGTTCCAGTTACAATTTCTCAACCATCAGATGGCTTAATGACAGCAAATGGGAAATTGGAAGATAACTTCAATTTTTTAACTCTAGATCATTATGAGCAATGGTTAGCCTTCCATCATGACAGTCCAATGTAAAGCTTCATAAAAAATTCACAAGGCTTACCAAACTTCAAAGTTTGGTTGAATAAAGAAAAATACATGTTTCTTGGGTGGTATATTCCTAGAAAAAACTCCAAGTTAATAAAGCTTGGAAAATGATCTTCAAAGAGTCATCGCGGAAAGGGATTATTCAGACATCTGAGGTCTTGTTTCATCCATGACATGGCTGATTCATGCAGTTTCTACTTCAGCCAGTCAGGCAGTGGAAAAGTTAAAGCTACCAATGAGAAGACAATTTTCAAGGCTTCATCAATAATGTTACTTGATGTCATGGGGCATCCTCTGTAACGTATCTCTAACCCTTTCTTCTGCATTTTAAATTTTAATTATGTTCACTTTCTTCATTTATACTTTATGTATAACAGTTCATTTCCATTTTTGTAATATATTTTGTATTTACATGTATAATAATTGTGCAATTTCAATTTACACTTGGTCTTCATATACATCTGTCGATGATGTTGTTTTTGGCGAGATGTTTGTGATGTAGGGACAGATTATGGATTCTCGCATGCTCTCCCTTTCTATAAAAGGATCAAGCACACGTCCCCATATGGAGCCAATGTTATCCATCAAAGTTTCACTAGGATGGACTTCCAGCGAGCCGCCAAAGTTTGAACATCACTTGCTCAAAATTCAGAGTTCAGAAGTTCAGCCGGTCATGAAGACCACCCTGTTACTCTACATTTTCCATAAAAAATTGTAATAAGAGGTGTTTGCATGATGAACTTGTGAAAGGTATTAGCCACCTTAAGTCCTAAGCATGAGTTATACTCTGGAGTGTTTTTTCACTTACTAATTATATTTTGTCGTTTTCAGGCGATTTATAATTTATG
>SNQJ01S0281948.1:0-11159 GCA_010110895.2 Picea sitchensis
TAGGATTGTTTGGAGGCTTATTTGGTGTAGAAGTTCCCTTTTTTGGTGGCATGTTGGCCAAGTATCACTTTAAACCTTGATTTTGAGGTGGTTCTGCTAGACAATCTTCCTTTTATTGTATCTCCAAAATTTCGGCCCTTCTAGGTATGTACTTTTATTTTTTATAGGTCTATGATATTTCTTCTCTTCAATTCCATAGGTATGATAAAAATGGGATGTTCCAAGTGGAATTTATGGTAACTTCCCCACAACTTGCTAATTTTTGTCCTTTCCATGAGATATCACTTGTATAGCGTGCCCTGCACAAAATAATTGATATAAAATTCCAAAAATGGTACCAGAACCACTATGGTCTATACACTATCCAATGCAATTGGTCTCACTCAATTTCGATACTCTAGTAAAAAAATATGAATTTTTTACCTGGAACACCTGCTTGAGACTAGTCAATAGGACTAGTCAGATACCCTATCTTCCATAGGGTGTATATACAAATTTACGATGACCCAAAAGATTAAATTTCTACCACAAATACCTTACTAATTTGTGAGAATATCCTCCATATTTCAGGGTCTAAAACATTACAGAAACAATTTTATAGTGAAAATTCTGCAATGATTCAATTCAAAATGATTCCATAACCCTATCTTACAAAGGTTGTATCTCCAAAAGTATAAGGCCTCAGGTGCTGAATTTTTAACCCAACGTACCTTGATCCATATGATAAATATCCTCCAAGTCGTTCCTTCTCAATAGTTGTAGAAAAAAAGTTATATTGAAAATTCCACGATGTCTTAGATGTAGCAGGGAAACCCCAAGACCTTGAGCTTTGATACCATACGTTAAGAAACAAATATCAATATAGCATAGAAAAACCTCAGAATAAGTACTCAATGCCTTGAAAAAGAGATAATTTCAGATACGAAGCCTCTTTGAGGGGGATACCTCCTTTTACCCCACAGAAATGTTCAAGTACAAGATGATTCCAAATGAAAATGTCTCCTTGGTATATATAGGAGAATATAAGGTATAATTACAACTAATGGAATAAATCCAACATAAATAAAATAAAATTACTAATGTAATATTGCCCAATTAAGGGGTAATGATCCAATATTACGACTTAACAACTTTATTTGCAACAAGATTTGTATCACACTCCATTGCATGCTTAAAGGGCCTCCTTCACTTCAATTATATATAAAAGAGTTAGAGGAGAAAAATTTCCATGATGCATGTGGATAAATTAATCTAATTTTATAAAATGTCTTAGGCATGTAAAACACTAGGACTTCCCAAGAAATTACCCATCCCAGTACTAATGTATCTCGAGCGTGCTTAACTATGAAGTTCTACTAGGATCAACTTCATTAAAACTATGTTGTAGGAATGTAGATAATACCACTTAGAAAAATTTACAATATTTCTATAATTAACAAATTAATATGGCATTACATTCCATTACCCATCAAAAGGATGAATATCATGGTTTATCAAAACCATAGGCCCGAAATGTTGATTCAGTGGAAAAGGTGTTTGGCCACTAAGACCAACCTGGATCAAAAAACCACTAGAATGAATTGTTGTCCATGGGATAGGTTGAACCCTACTCCCAAAGGTGTGGGATGTGAGGGAACAAGATAGCACAAAAGTAGGCAAAGAATATTCCCTAAGGTTAGGGATGAGTCCAACTTGAAAGGACCTAGGAAATATATTAATGGCAAGTATTTTATGAGACAGGACATTATTGAGTACTTGTGAAGAAATAGGCTTGGTGGTTCTATGAAGAACAAAACTTAAGGAATATAGGAATGGTGATACAATTTTCAGTCCCAATGGAATAATGATTTAGGATTGAGGGTGACAAGGACACGTAACTTTATGTGTTCATGTCAATGGTTGGGTGCTACAGACCCCACCCCCTTTGGGGTTGCTTGACCTCCCAGTGTAGGATCGTTCTCAACACCTGAGTTGGATTGACTCTTTAGCTCCCTGCTGGAACCCGAAAAACTCTACCATAGGTTCTTCTTTCCCCAAAATGTGGGTCCTCTTGACCTTGCAGCTGTCTTCTTGGCCCTTTGAAGAAATTTTGCGGCTATACTCTCTCTTTGTGCCAAGACCTTTCTATGACGTTACCTCGGGATGTATCCTAGGGCTGGATCACACAAAGCGCTTCAATATTCATGCTTTGTCTCTTTCCACAACTGCCAACTATTGGGTTCCCAAAATTTGAATCGAAAAACTCAAATGTGTGAGGCTCAATGACCCTCGTTCCTCCTTTTGATTGACAACTACGATCTATTTGGACTCTGGCCTTCGGGAGTCTCTCGATATTCTTTTATGATATATCCTGGAGTATTACTTCTTGGAATCATGCAGATTTCTTCCATGCATCCCTTCCAGATCTAATGGTCTGGATTCAAACCGCTCTTCGCAACTTCGCAAAGAACTTTGTTTTCTCTTGGAAAATCTCTCGGGGTTCCAACTCCCACATCTCCCAATATCTTGCCACTTATCTCCTTTCGACAATGGATGATTTCCCAGTCTTCGGGACTTCAACAAGTCGTCGACCTTATTTCACACTTGTTTCAATTTCTTCTCGATACTTAGATTATTCTTGAACTTCTTCTGCACTCCTTGTAGAATCCTGTGCAAATTCTTTTACGACTTTTCTCGGCTTGAAACCTTCGAGGTTCTCTATTCCTCTATGTCCTTCAGTGGAATTTATGGTGCCCTCCTAGAAACTTAGCGCTCTTCCTCCTGATCTTGTAATATGATCTTACTGTATCCTTGGCACACTCCTTGTGCTTGGTTAAGCCTTTCGATGACTTCTCCCTTATCCCTTCCAAAAGTATCAAGGCATCTCCTTTTCTTTGTTGATGTACTCTTGAAAATCCTTCCTTCCTCAGAGTGTTCATACACCCTAGGATTCTCTTAGGGATTCCAACACTTCAAAATGTGTTCCTCTTGTATGCTCTCGTACTTTCTCTATGCCTTCTTGGCATAGTATTATAGAATATTCAGTAACTTTGGATTGTCTTTCATCCTACACAGTATTTCTTTCCAAGGTACCCAACCACCTTGAAATTTCCTCCTGAGTCTGTGAATTATCCTGGTGTGCCCTTTTGGCAACTTCTCATCTGACTCGACTGAGTTCAGACACACACTCCTTGTGTTGTCTTACAGAGTTTCCACCCTCTTTTGCATACTCCTTGCACTTAGCCTTGAAAATGAGACTTAATCCAACACACTCATAGATAAAAGGTTATATATCTATCCCTTCAGATGTTTTATAACATACTTTTACAACTTCAAATGCATAGAAATGACATTCACAACAAAACATCCATTACGCAAAAATTGGAAAACAAGAAAAATTGTTACTTTCTATTAATTTTGGAAAGTCCATTCCAATATGTGCATCCAGACTCCAACTGTGTCTCATCTCTCAATTCTCCTATCTCTATATGTGATGCCTTCTCTATTGTAAATAATACAATATTTAATAAAAGAGGGGCTCAAGGAGCCTCCCTCTAAGATAAGATAGTGGTGTCTAATCACCTTCAAAAAGCATGTCTCATGGGAAGATTACAATTATGGAAATCTGATCCCAATTGAATGCAGATCCCTCCTACCATCAACCACTTAATAGTGACCTCATCTACATCCTTTGTGAAGGCACAAATTGGCTCTTCCCAACCTATCAACATTAATTTCCTTGATCACGCTTTATATTCTCGAAGGAAAAGTGAGATGGCAACTCCTCTCCCTTCCTTGAATGTGCACCACTCATGCTAATCATCTTGCGCATGCTAAGGTATAGAGATTCTCCTACATCATACTCCATTACTATGAAAATTCATGAGCCCCTACTCATGATCTTCCCAACTTTGTTGAAATCCTCTTGGATCCCAAAATTTCTCCTAAAGATGTTCTCATGTTCCTCTCATTTGCTTATGTTGTTGTTACATCTTCATATTCCTCGCTGCTTGTGCAGGTTCCTTTCTGTCCAGCTTTTCCTTGATTATTGCTTCTTCTGTTGATCTCACCATCAACCTCTGTATCTCCTCTACGACATCTTCCAGTTGCTTCATCATCTGGTTCGGCTTATGCAGTCTTCTCGTCAGAAACTCTTCATGCCACTCTATGGGTAGATCATCCTGATTTCCCATTTTTATTTCATCCCTCATGATGCTTACTTCCCACTCTGTTGTAGACTCCAATTCCATAATATTTCCATTGAATTGTTGTTCAGCTAACTCCTCTGATAGACTAACTCCTATCAGTTCTTCAGCTGGTTCTATTCCAGCTTCCTCTAGCTGCAACTCATGTTGGTAAGTCTCCTCTAGTATGGATATCTCATGGAAACCACCTTCTGGTTCTAGACTGTCCAACCAATCCTCTAATTCCTTTAACTTTATTTCCCACTGAGTGAGTAAATCAACTAGGTACTCCTCTCCCATTGGGACAGACTTCAGTATATGCTCCTCCTCCTCCTTAACAACCTTGTTGTTCCAGAGTCTGTACTTAAGGCTTAGAATTACAGTGTCTAGGCATCCGAAAGTGGGTAAAAGGTGGAGAAGAGAGAAACATCAAGCTTCGATTAAGGAAACTAGGGAAGATTTCTACGTTAGTGTTGTCTAGCTTCCAAATGTTCCTAGATAGTTATATCTTGTTCAATGGCTTCCCATGAACGTTCAAGTTCGACCTGGTTAGTAGTTGTTTTGAGAATAGTGTCGAAAAGGTTTAAAGCAATGTGTGTTTGGTTCGATAATCCAGGTTCGATATTGGGCTATGTTGGCACATGGACAGTCATGGAGGAACAGTAAAAGTAGGAAAAACTTTAGAGAGAGATTAAATGTTGTCTCAATTTGGTCGTATAAAAGAGAATTTAGGATTTCAGTAATAAAATAGGGTTGCAAATAAAAGGCTCTTTCCCGTAACTGTATTATATTTTAATAAAAGGTGTGAGGTGGGAGAAAAACATTTAGTTGTCTATGGTGTAAGGCTCCTATCAAGGTAGAATCATACGTATAAACAGAAGAGGAAAATTGTAAGGAAATAACCGACGTAGCAGAGAATATGTGTAGAATTCTAAAAATGTAGACTGGTCTTACACCCGCTGATAGCTGGTACAGAGGAAAAATAGTAAACAATTATAGAAAACCAAAATCCATTCGCTATAGTAGTGATCGTACTAAATTATAATGAAGCACATCAGTTAAGAATATGAAATGAAATGAAATATGAGATACAAGGAAACAAACTTGTAACACAGTCGTGATGGAATTGAGAATCTTCAGATTTGCTTTGTATTAACTCTCAAATGTAAAAAACTCTGTTACAATTGACACAAAAAGGTCCAAACCAGTTTATTTCTTTCTGTGGTATATTTATACAATTTTACAAATAAGATAGAATCTCAATAGTCACAAAATTTTGGTTATGACAGGGAGGAGAGCAATCATTCTATTTCTTGTTCTTTGTCTTCACTTGGTGCCAGACGTTTGTCTTTGCATGGGCTCGGTACAGGTGACACATCTTTCAACCAGCTGAGATATTAGCCGAGACAGTTCTGCTTGATAGTTGGCTTCAAAGAAGTAACATTCTCAGGCTAACTGTTGCCGCCTGTCTTCCATCTATCCATATATGATGTCAATGGAACATAATTTTACGCTGGGTTTAATCATGCATTTATCTACTTGGACTATGTCCACCATAGTCATCTAAGAAATATCAACTGAATATCTTTCTTCTTTTTCCTTCAGATCAAGTGAGATCTTTTTCACATTCATTTGCATCAACGTATCAGCATTACCTCTGTTGTCAATGCCTAGAAGATCGCCATCTATAGAACTAAAGGCCTCCTCTAAGGAATTGGTTATCTTTTTGGCTTGTTGCTTGCCTTCGACGATATTATGCTCCCATTCCTTTAATAGAATGTTTCCTCTGGTTTTCTCTGAAATGGTGAACCTGGGAGTACCTACCGAAACTATGTTGTTCGTGGCTATCACAGCCTCCTAGAAGGCAACCCAAGCTGCTCCGGAATCCCTTTCTCTAGCAGATAAGTTCTCGGAAACATGATTTACCAACAAACAATTGTCTCGGATCTCTTCTATCTTGGCGATCAAATTTCGCTATGCCGCAGAGATTATGCTCTGAATCTCGATCAACTGGGATTTGAACATCCCTATGTTTATCATTCTACTCTCGGTAGTCTCCACCCTAGCCTGTAGTTGTTCAATGAAATCCCTTTGCTGGCTAGCTTGCATCCAACTATCCTGGACCACCAGCTATGCTTGCTCGAGCTTAGTTTTGAGCATCTCTATCTCATTTTTATCGGCCAATCTGGCCTTCTCTATTCCAACGCCTGCCTAGTCTTTATCAGTCTTTGTTGTTGTGCCCAGTCTGGCTTTAAGGGTCCTAATTAAGCGATTTTTTCTTTTAAGTTGGTTCTTTAAAAGACTGACTGAGAATTGATTCGCCGAGGCATATGCTCCTAGTGTCCCTGCTATTTCAGTAGCAAATTGCTCATTTTTCTTGTCCTTTCCATCAATTATGACTTTATATTTCTGGGTAGTCGACTCTCCTTCTTGATAGAATTCCCTTTTCACTACTTCCTTTCTCTTTTTATCGAAGAAAAACTCATTCAGAGGGAGTTCTTCTACTCTTATGGGCCTCATCTCTTCATTGAATATCCATCCCGCATCGATATTTCCCTGCATCGATTGCAAGGGGGTAACTGATGTGATGGGGTCTCCGATCTGCTTCGCTGATTTTCCTGTAGTATCGACCGGACTCTACTTCTTCAACGGTTATGGAGTCTTTATCTCTGTCTCCAAATTCTATTTCTTTGGCGGGTCTAGAGTCTTTTTCTCTGCTTCCGGATTCTTCGTTTGTTCCCCCTCGTCCTAGTGTTTTCCTTGGTCGAGATTCGCACCCTTATAACCTTCGGCATCCTTCTGTTTCGTCTCTAAAATACCTGGACCCTCACCTCGCAACATAGAGAGAAGACAACTACGTCGATGTTCCTCGAACTTCAGAACATCAGCTCTTTCCTTGGGTGCCAAGGATTGTATCCGGGCTAGAATCTCCTCATAGGACCTTGCTCTTTATAAAATTTCATCTGAGGGTGAATTCTCATGCACAAATCTCTTGAGCCCGCAATTGGCCAAATGATTCCTCACGCCCCTCTATGGATCGTGCTTCTTGTATTCGATGGAGACCAAATTTAGGTCTTCCAGGGATGCCGCCTCGACTTTGGCATGCCCGAAATCTAATAAAGAATAAGAATTCAAACGAACAGGAAAAGACGGCCATACCTTCTTCGAGTACCATTTAAGTTCTTTGCTTACACCGCCAATTACCATTTGCCGGGAAACCTCGCGACAAGCCATCTTGTCGGGAATGAACAATGGCAGCGCATGCGGGGGAACATAAGCCCCGAAAACTCTCAAGTATGAAAATTCTACTTCTACATACCAGTCTTCTATGCTGCTCAGATTTGTCACTATGTTTTCTGAGATCCGGGGTGGTGGGTGACCAAAAATGGCGACATGCAGGGGCACCATTACCCAGTTAAAAATTTCATAAGAAAAATTTTCCTCTTTGTTTTCCCATAATTTTGCATGATATACATGTATGGGTTCGTCTTCGACTGGAGTCCAACTCCAGCTCATTAATGGAAATGGTGTCATAGAAAAAATTGCGTCCATAATCTATGCGGACATGAAGAATCACGATGCCTTCCCATTCTCCTTCTGCTCCCGATACTCTATGACCTGACTGGTCAAGCTATCGGAAAGTATCTTTGACCAGTCAAATAAGTTGCTTTCAGTGACCCGAAACATTAGAGGCACCCACGAAAGGAAAAAATGCGAGGTGTCATCTTTCCCATATAACCGGCAGGTCATCATGGCCACATATTTGTACTACGGTTCTAACAAAGCGATTGAATATACGTCGTGGGTATCAGCTCTGAACTTCACGGTGTTTGAAACCCAATCCTTTATCAAATTGGACATGGTTTTATCGTACTATATGCATTCCTTCTCCTTGAACTCCTCCAAGAATTTAGTGCCATATGTGTAGTCGGACATCGTGGGCAGATTATACATGGTTTGCAGATGCTCTGGCCTGAATGTCCCGATGGTGAATCTCTTCTCGTTCATGATAGTCCTGGTCGGTATGTACACATGATCCAACGCCCATCGGACCATATCATAATATGGAAGAAACCATGGCCTGGCTGCTACTCTGTGCATTCTGGATTGGACGACTATTTTATACTTGGTGGTCATATCATCTTTTTCGTTATCACTGGAGTCATCGGAATAGTCCACCAACTCTGCCTGTAGAACATCCGAAACGAACGACCAATTCGAAACCGAATTGATACTTCGAGACGAAGTATCAGAGACATTGTCCGAGCCTTGTCTCGAAACCTCAACATTCACCTTTGATGCTTTTCGCGGTGCCATGGATGGAGATTGCGTTTTGGCTCTTCTGCGATAGAAATGCATATACATACAGAAGTCAGCTGCTCAGAGATAATATTCTCTACATAATATGAAATGCATTCGTTATAATGAAGCACAACTCTTATATATATTTGAAAATTCGGTAGCTTTCAGAACAAGTCTGTCAAATCATATTTAGAAATAAATTTTCCCGTAAAAATCTGATCTAATATTCATTGATTTACCCTATTTCCTCATTAATTCCATAAATTTTGGCGGTTTAAAACGTCGGTGGTGTATGAAAGACTAAGGCTACCTCGTAAATCATGCAGACATCAAAACGTGGGATATGTATTGATTTAGCTTAATTAATCCATTTTACCACGTTAATCAATATTTCGGTACTCGTTATATCGGGGATTTCATTTTAACATTTTGAGTCTCTAACACTCGAGACTGCGAAGATCGATTTTGGTTAATAAAGGTAATCGTGATCTGGGGCTTGATTAAATTTATAATTATTATATTCGCCATATCGCGACTCAAAGCTTCGAAGATAAGTTTCTGGGAGATTTACATGCCGAGCTGCGAAACCGCGAGATCGCGATAACATGACTGAACTAAAGGGAAGATAATATTGGATTAAGTGATTAATTAATCACGTTACAACTACATCCTGATTTCGCGAGTCAGGGTTTAGACAGTGTAACTTTCAAAAAGGACAACGCCGAGTGGCGAAACGCCAAGAGAATCTTTTACCATGGTTATCTTTTGCCTTTAACCTTGACATGGATTAGTCAAATAAGGATCTCGTGTTCTCGGCTATCATGTCCATGACAATAAATTTTTGGTTTTGGCAAATGCTGAGGCTCGAAACCTCGACGACGTTTAATCATGGGTTAGCTAAAACCTTACCCTCGTTATTGTCTTGAGTGAAAAAAAAAAACGATTTCGTTGTTTCATGACTCGGGATGTGTGAATTACATTATTTATAGTATCTGACCTACGAGATCCCGAAGTAGAACCAAAGAGGGAACACTTTTACGAAAGGTAGGACTTGTTTCGAGAGTAGAAAAATCATCGCTACTCGCGCGATAAAGCTTCAGAGACCTCTATATCTCAGAGGGAAATTATGAAAACCATCTTTAGATTTCAAGCATTAAAATGAAATTCATGACGGGCTAGAAAAACAAGGGTGGCTCCAACATAGGCTCCAACTAGGGATCCCGCCTTCCTGTGAGGCAGGAAGAACAGTAGACCACGTGCCAATATTGGGTAAATGGAGTCAAAAGCTCAATCAAGCGAAAGGTTCCCAAGAATAGGGTATCGAAAGGGGAAAAATACTTCATTCTTTATCTTGAAAAGATTTTTGAAAATCAGATACTCTTTTTAAACATAGTTGTAGTCCCTTTCACAATTTTCCCTTTCCCGCTACTTAATTTAGGTATGTTTTAAGACAGTCGAAACAGTCCTAGGAGACCCAACAGATCTTGCGGGTATCGACTTGCATCAAAAGAATAAGATTATATGTTTTAACTGGGTAGTCCCGTCTGAATCTGGGATGTGTATCAGGTTTTAAAAAGCATTGGTTACCAAAGCAGAGTGATATTCATGTATAATAGTCTTACAGATATCTCAGACATTGCTTCACTACCAGCGAGCCTGTTCAGTACCTCGGTGAAGTTATCTGGCCCCTTTTACTGAATTTTCTTTCACCACTTCGGAATATATTTATGCATTTAAATGCTAAGACGAGGGCAATCATTTCTGAATTTCCTTTCACCACCTGTCTTATAATTTTCTTTTTAGAGAACGAAGATGGGGGCAATTAGTTTGTATCAGGATTGATATCTGTGTAATATTTTGCATTATAGGTCTGTCAACTTACTTTGATTACTCGGTACCAACCTTCTCTTGACCTTCACAACATCTTCGTTCTTAGGGAAAAAAAGGAAAATAACTTTTTAAGGGCATTCCATTTGAGCAAGCTTCAATCCTCGGATGTCGTTGAAAAACCTAGGAAAGGTAGGATCACTCTAAATGTTCCTTCACTTAACAGAGGATCGAGTAGTTGTGAAGACCTGCCTTCTTTCCACAATCTGTTTTGAAACTCACGAGGTTGAAACGGAAAACTTTTATCCCTTCGTATATGAAACAAAAAGATGGTGAATTTTTTAAAGTTAAACCTGAAGAAAGAAAGGATGCCAGGTAGTGATTTACTAACTGCAAATACAGAGGTCAAACAATTCAGAACTGACTTTTGTAGATATTTTCGGGGATAATTTACTGTGACTGACTGTTTTTAGATTGGGTAAATCGTTTAAAATGTCTTAATTTCTGCAAATATTATTAAACAAAGAAACAACTCTGTTATTTATCAGCTCAGTTGATGTTGCAGTTTGAATGGCGTTACCTCGATCTTCTTTAACAGTCCTTTATAACATGTCTTTTGAGAAATCTCATCTTTACCTTTTCCTTTTACTTTCTTTGCGCAATATGAAATTACTTTAGGTATCACCTGTTTATGCCGATTTATTTCTGACACCAACTTTCAGTTTACTCCTGATTGTTTCGTATGTAGCTGGAATCCTGTAAAAGACAAATACAAATCTTATCCGAAATGTGTCGAAAGTTTATGAACGAAAAAACAGAAAATAAAAAAGCAATGTTTAAATTAAAAATACATGTATGTACACAAAA
>SNQJ01S0281949.1:0-11159 GCA_010110895.2 Picea sitchensis
CGGTTGACGATAATATGAGTTTTTTTCGCCGAATTTCTCTGAAGTCTGTTTGATTAATACGAGTGTTTTCGCCGATTTTTCGCAAGTATGTGACATTATGTTATTATAGAAATATTATTTAATGGTATTTAAATATAATCAAAGGTTTACATTTATTAACTATTTTATTTAAAGTTAATAATTAAAGTGAATTATTAGGTGTTTTGTTTAATAAAGTTATGAAAGGTAACATCAATGGAATTTATATTAAATATGTTTAATTTTTTTTCTCAAATGTATTTAATTTGTTTAAGATAAAGTTAATTTTAATTGTTAAGACATATTACATGATTCTTGGCTTTCAAACTAGTAAACTTAGTTTTATTTTGGTTTATTATTTACATTTAGTCTAGTTTTATTTTGGCTTATTATTTACATTTAATCTTCTTTATCTCTTTAGTGTTAAGTTTGGCTTCTTCATCCATTTGGATCACACCTTCTCATATTCAACACTTTTGAATCCCACAAAAAATTCAATTATAAAAAAATGTGAAAACACATAATTTCTAACATTTTATCAAGTTCTCTTCTTTGTCATTTTGAAGATACTCTTCTCCTTTTACCTAGTTCCTTATCCAAGCCTATTTGATTATTTCTATTGCATGTATTAATAAAGTAAGTCCCACCACTTTTGATCACACAGTGTTTGTTTTCTCTCTTTTTTTAATGCAGAAATGTACTAGTGAAAAAACCCTTCAAATACTTCCCCATGATCCATGGATGGTAAGCGAGGTAAAGTTGGCCCTAATAATGGGGCCTCACCTTGGGCGAATCAAGAGAGTCAAACCTGTGACCAACAACAAGCATGACACACTCACATTTAGCTCTAGACTAATTGAACTAACCCTCGGGGTTGTTTGTTTTATCTTCTATAAAAGAGTGCATTCTTATCCCATAGAAAAGCACTTCCAAACATCACATTACATGTATCAGATGGTGCTATATCAGATCCTACCTCATCGAAAAAATCACTATTATGACAACCTTAAATTTACAATGCCTCATATCTTGAAAATAAATGTCTCCGCAGTCAAGTCACCAAAAATGTTGACGCTTGAATCCGTCAAGACCAAAACAACAACCTCACGAGGATATGAATCCTCCTACATTTTTATAGAGGTGGTACTCCTCTTTGGCTTATGATATTCTTTAATAATTTTAGATCTAGAAATAATATAGGACCTTAAGATGGCCCAATCTTTATGCTCAAAGAAAGATAAAAAAATGTTGAAAGAAATTGGAAGAGAATTCATGAGAAAGGACCAAAAACCTCACCACTCCACACTTAGCCTAATTTCCTAAATCCTTTCGAACTTTCGGACTCACTCACCCTCACACCCCCTCACATCCCTCRCYCCTGTGAGTCCAYAAGTCTAATACCTAAACTACCCTACCTKTCCCCCTCATTTACCCCCTCTCCTCTCTTCCCTCACCGCTCATATCCCATACTTAATTTTTATTTGAGTTATGGAGGTTGGTCGGACTCGCCATAACTCCCTCACCTCTACACCTCATCTCCCTCACATATGCCTCCGACACACTCACCTCACACTACGTCACTCCCCCTCACTCCACTCCCTACATTTTTCCCTCCCCTCTTCTGCCACCTACATTTCTACCCCTCCTCCTAACTACCCACTCTTCCCTCTTCCGTTACATTCTCATTTCCTTTCCTTTTAAAACATTTCACCTTAACTTTTTTTTATAATTTTAATTTATAACCTTTTTATAATATTTATTTCATAACCAATATGATTATTACATTTGACATCCAATAATATCATGACACTTGGCATTATGGAGTGGTGCCACATGGAGATTAAAGAGTGGTGCCACATGGCAACCAATTAATGGAGACACATGGTAGCATACAAGGAGTGACACATGGTGTGATTTTATTGGATGACACATGGCATATTCTTATTGGTAGATTGTTGGCCTATCGAGTGATGACATGTGGAGACATTTGATTGGATGACTCATCAATGTTGACTGGGAAGATTGGTTGTTGACTTGGCATGCAAAATTATTATTATATTCAACAATTTTCCAAGGGTCGAATCCTCCAAGCTCCATAATCTCCTTTGTTCTTTGTTTCTTGTCAAGTGTATGCTACACTTAACATTATATGTCACTAAGACTCTCCTATTCCCGTGCATGTGGGATAATCTTCATGAAGACAAGTCGAAATTTCCTAAAGGAGGACGAATCCAAGATCAAGGGCCCACATCTGCCCATCAAGTTTGATCAACAATGACTGAGTGTTAATCTTGCGGAGGCCATAACTTTCTGGGTGTCAGAATCACGCAAAATTTATATCTTTGGAAAGGTATTTTGACGTAGAAGATGATGGTATATGATTAAAAGGCTAAAAGTTGCTATATTTTTCCCATAAATTAAAATACCAGTCAGCTTCATTTTTAATGGGCTTGCATGACAACTCAACTTCACGAGCTCATATCTTGAGATCTGGATGACATATTTTGGAAAAAATTATATCGTTGGAAAGCTAAGACGATGAAGATCACATATGAAGTGATTTCCATGACTAAATAATTGACTATCACTTCCAAAAAATTAAAACACACCTCTTTAAAGGGACAGTTAATTGAATTTTGAAAATAAAAGTTTATTTAAAAACTTTTATTAAAAAGGGAAAGGGACCCATTTTAGATATGCATATATTGATGATATAATTTCCTTAATGAGTAATTGATGAGGCTTTAATTAAAGAGAATACTTCAAGAAAATAATTGTATGAGAAACTCAAGAAGAGGAAAAACCCTAACTACTCACGTAGTTAGAAAATCTCATCTTAAAAAGAGAAGAAAGGCTTCATCAAGGGTGTTAAGAATCAAAATTATTAGAGGGGTGGGGTGGAAGATCAGAGGAAAAAGAAGGTACATCCATGAATACACAACCAAACTTTTGATCAAAGAAAATAGATCTCCATCTTCTCCACTCTTTATATTCTTCTACACCATTTCTCATAGCTTTATGATTGAGTCTCTAAATTTTGCACAAGGTTGAGTTCTTGAGTGTTCTTCTTGTATTCTTCCAAAATATTTTTCTTGTATGATCATGGAGTATTTATATCCATATGCATGACTGTCAAAGCTTTTGTAATGAATAATATTTTTCACAAATAAACTCCACAAATAATTGCTTCGGGGTTGATTTCGGTTGTGTCTTGTAATTTTGAGCTTTAAGTATGAGGTATTTGAGATTGACCAATCAAATTCTCTTTTGATCTTGATAGTAGTACTCTTTTAAAATTCTTTGAGATGATCAAATTATTCTCTCCTATTTTTTGTGAAGGAGACATGGATGTATTTATATATGATTAAGAAGATTGTGTATGTGATGTTGATGACAAAGAAATTCTGATGTTAAAGCCCTCCTTCAATCTTTTTAAATGTTTAAAGACTACTTGCTCCATACAAAGATCAGATTAGGTTATTGAAGAACCATATCATTTCATAAATTCGAGCAATAAAGACCCAAGGTTTGCTTCCTAAGTATTATCCTAATCCAAGATATCACATATGTATCTTTTAGCCAAAGAGGAGTGCCACCTCTCTAAAAACATAAGGGGATTCATATCCTCGTGAGATTGTCGTTCTGGTCCTAACAGATTCAAGTGTCAACACCTACCTTAAGAGTATTTATATATATGATGTATTGAAGTATTTCCTACCCATTATTATATATATCTTATGTGAAATCATATTTTCAGGTCTAAATACATACTTGTGTGTGTGAGATGAATAATTATACAATTAATCATCATTAATCTTTAAATAGTGCTCGAAGACATCAATCATGTCAAATGATATTTGGTCGTGACCTTTTATATATATTACATATAATCTAATATTAGAGTATTATTGCATGTCAACCCTCCTTGAAATGTTTCATCCTAAAAATAAATAAAAAATTCAATAAATCTAATGAAAATATCTTCAAGGTTGTAATCAATATTGTTTTATTGTAAATAGATCAATTAATCCTAGGTCGATCTTCCCGAGGACCGTTTGTTGATAGACTTTTTTTTTCCAACTGGAAAATTTCTCTATTATATATTTATATAATGTATGATCAGATACAGGAGGATACAATCTCAGATACATAGTAGATTTTATAACTTTCCCCTTTTGTAGTCTTTCAACTAGTGAAGTGAGAGAGCTATAAAAATATAAGGTGTGGCATAGATGAAGATCTATGAGAGTAAATAAACACTGCATAGTAGCTGAAAGTCTAGATTGTCGAGAGGGTGTTTTTTAGAAAAGTAAAATAGTGTTGAGATCTATATGATAATCCTGCTTTCATTACAAGAAAGTCCACTAAGGAGGGAGGATGAGCAACTAATATTAGCACAAGGATAGTGATGGAGGGGGGATCTCATGGCCATCTATCCAGTGATGGCAAGAAATGATTCCCACTTGTGTCTAGAGAGCTACCTTTGAGAGATGATCTGCAGATTTATTGTGTTCTCAGTGCATGTGATTGTATCTGATTTTAGTGAAAGTTTGTTGTAGAAGCCTGAGTCTGTCCTTCCATGCTAAGAGGGAGATTGTTTGGAGATCTCCCCTGCCACTCAACCACTCAATGATAATTCTAGAGTCCCCCAGAACCTGGATGGATTCAATATATAGTCTGGAAGCTAAGTAAAGTGTGGCTCAGGCACCCAGTAGTTTTTCCCTGGTGTTGGTGCCCGAGACACAGTTGAAAGCCCATTTATAGTGGGAGTTATGTGAGATTTTAATGAGTCCTCCAGCTCCACTCCGAAGCCCATTTGAGAGCGTTGCTCCATCAAACTAGGTTGTAATAATGTCATCAAGATCTGGTATCTTTAATGTACGATGTGGTCTTGCCTTAGAGGCATGTGATTCATTCCATGAATTGTAGATACAAAGAGTTTTGTAGGTTTTCGCGCTTGTAGAAGGAGTCCCATTATTAAAAATGGCATTGTTTCTTTCAATCCAAATCGCTCAACATATTATGGAAGGAAGTTGTAAAAATTTGTGTTATGTATGTGCCCAAGATCTAAAGCAGTCCAGAAGATTGTTCCCATCCCAGATGGAAGTAAAGTTTAGAATTTGCTTAATAATGTGCCAGACCTGTCTAGTATAACAACAATGGAGGAAAATATGCTCTGTTGTTTCCGAATCAGATCGACAGAGTCGGCAAAAATTAGGGCCCGTCCAGCCTTTTTTAATGAGGATGTCCCATATGTTTAATCTATTTTAAGATAAAAGCCAGGTAAATTTTTTTACCTTAGGTGGAACGCACCAGCTCCAGATACGTTTCCTCCAGCCACAAATGTTGGGGCGTCAATGAGAATTTGCAATGTCAACATATACATTTTGAGTGGAAAGGATGCCAGAATTATCGCCCCCCAACCAGTGAAGCTGGTCTTTTGAATTCGTGAGGTGTATGCCCAGATGCGTGAGGTATGTGCAAAAATAGTTCCAGGCACGGGCTAAGTCCAGATTGAGGCCAAGTGTGGCGCTAGATATCCATCTATCTGGTAGATAAGCTGAGCTGGATCGATCTATGATTTGGTAAAGGTACCAAATGTGTTTTGAATGCAGATGTGTTAATAGCTGAGGCGATAAGTGAACGGAGTCATCCAGTCCAAGAATGTGGCCGTGACCCAGTTCGATGTCATGTCCTGAGCCTGGGAGCCAACAAAGCCAACGGTTGATCAGGTGTTTTGATTTCAAGAGATTCCTCCAGAAGAAAGAAGTTGTTCTAGGGATGGTTGTATGTGCTGAGAGCCAACTATTGACAGTGTAATGGCAAAGATATTTGTCCATTATAATAGTATGCTAGATGCTTGGGCGAGTCGGAACTCTCCAGAGGGAGGTAGTAGCAAGTGCTAGATTGAAAAAGTGAAGGTTTCGAATCCCCCACCCTCCCTTGTGTTTGGGCTTTGCTAGTGTCTGCCAGTTTCAAAGGTATTGCCGAGAGTGCTTTGAATAGGCAGACCAAAGAAAGTTGAAGATCAACTTTCAGAGTTTTGTGAGGACGAAATTGGGGATGGAGGCTAGTGCCATCCAATAGACTGTCTGTCCTTCGAGCACTTCTTTGATAAGAGTAAATATTCCACCAAGTGAGAGCCACCTAGTGCACCAATGCCCCATCCTCTTTTCCACTCTTGCAAGTAACCAGTTCCATTGTGAAGGCTTGTAGGAGTCTAATTTTAAATGGTAGCCTAGATAGTTTAGACCAGAGGAAAGTGGAAAGAAGGTATAGGGGAAAATGTCTTTGATTTGATCCAACATAGTTTGTTGAATATTGGCAAAGTGAAAGGTAGATTTAACCCAATTGATCATCAAGCCTATGGCGCTACAGAAAGTGTGTAAGATTTCTTTTATTTCGTTCCAATCCTGAGGAGTGCCCTTTGACAAGATGAGGACATCGTCTGCGAAAAGGAGGTGCAAAATCTTGAGAGTTCTAGACACCATTATGCCAACAATCTTGCCTTCTGCTTCAGCTGATTTGAGGAGAAAGCTTAAAGCTTCCATGGCCAGAATAAATAAAATAGGTGAGAGGGGGCAGCCCTGTCGCAACCCTCTACCCATGCGAAAGAAGGAAGAGGATTCTCCATTGACTAAGATGGCTAGGTTGGCACTGTCTACACAACTCATAATCCACTTTATCATCTAGTGGCTGAATCATGTCTGAGCTAGAACCAATATGAGAAAGTCTCGATCAATGCAGTCAAAGGCCTTTTTTAGGTCCAATTTTAGAATAATCGCCTTGGCTTTTTTAGTTTTAATGCTATGAAGTCACTCATGTGAAGTGCCAATGGCATCTATGATCTGTCGGCCTTTTAAAAACCCCAGTTGTTCAATCGAAATAATACGTGAGAGAAAAGGATTGATCCTTGTGGAAATGATTTTGGATATGAGTTTATAGCAAAGGTTATAGAGGGAAATAGGCCTATAATCACCAAAGGATGTAGGGGAGTTTACTTTGGGTATAAGAGTGAGAAAGGTTGAGTTGATAGCACCAATAACCTTACCTCGAAGTTTGTTGTCCTCCACTAGCTCTAGGAGGTCTGGACTAACCAAATCAAAGAAGTGAAGGTAAAATTCTATCATCCAGCCATCAGGTCCTAGACACTTGTCCTTGGAAAAGGATTTAAGAGCAGCTGAAATCTCCTATAGAGTGCACGGTCTGTCAAATAAAAGAGAATCTTCATCTGAAACTGTGTGTGAGTAGATGCTAGCCACCGAAGCAGAGCTGCAAGTTCGCAGATGGATTATGTTGAAAGAAAGGTTTGCAAAAATTAACCACTGCAGATTTTAATGCCTGTTGGCCAGTGTGAGATGATCCATCCTCCGCTATGATTCCCCAGATATGATTTATGTTCCTACTTGCACTAGCATATTTGTGGAAATATTTGGTATTGAGGTCACCATTCTTGATCCAATTGGATTTGCATTGTTGTCTCCAAGTAATTTCATCTTTTAGTAAAATCAAATTCCTCTCCAATTCTAGATCCTTTAAAGCCTAATAATCAGCGCTAGTTGCCCCTGCTCTGATATTTGAATGGATGAGGATCTTGATCACTGAGTCGAGATCAAGGAGCCTATGTGCATTATGTTTTTGAAAAGTGACAACCCATTATTTTATTCGGGCTTTGAGGCTGCGAAGTTTCCAAACTAGATGGTGTTGTATGCAAGGCTCAAACATGTAAAGAGGATCCATCCATACCTCTGTGACTATATTATTGAAATCAACTTCCAAGAACCAGCCTGAATTAAGTTTGAAGGGGTAGGCGATCTTGTGAGAGGATGCGTCCAAGTGGAGAATTATTGGGGCGTGATTAGAAAAATAAGGTAGGTTCACCTAGGTGCAAATTCTTGCCTCCGGAGTTATAAGTTGCTCAGACATAAGAAATCAGTCCAGTCTCTTGGAGATGTAGCCAAAGCCCATACGCCCATTGTGCCATGTAGGGGTTAAGTGATTTGGCACATATTCCACCAATTGATGAGCTGAGAAGAGTATGGAAAAGTAATCTTCCAAGACATCTTTTGTAGCAACAACCCCCCATATTTCCCCCACATAAGTTGTAAGATTGAAATCGCCATCAATGATCAGGTTGTTGAGATAAGTAATCCTTTGTCTTCAATTTTCTCCCAAAATGATTGTCTATCATAACATGGAGCATAAAGGTTAAGTAAATTGATCGATTTGTTCGAATGGCGAGAAATACCAGTCAATAAGATGCCTCCACAACAAATATAAGGGACAAGATCATACACATCAGGGTCCCAAGCCACTGCCATCCCCCCAGAAGTGCCAAGAGAGTTGACTGAACAAATATGCCAATTTGAATGAAACTGGTTGATGAATAATCTGGCTTTTTTACTGTATACAAATGTTTCCTGTAAAAAGATGATGTCTGGTGAGATTTGTGAAAGAAGTCTTCTGAACGAGGCAACTTTTAGGTGGCCCCCCACCCCTCTAATGTTGAGGGAGAGCAAGATCATGGTTTTGCTCTTGCTAGGGCTTTCATGCCTCTAAGCGCCCTAATGTCAAAAGGAGAGAGTGCAGTGTCTCCAGAATGTGTAGATGGTATGCCCTCCTTGCGACGAGCACTACGGGTTTTGATCAAAGAGTGCTCAAAACCATGTCCTCGAGACCATGTATGGTCTTTGCTCGGGGAGGTCGAAGGATTCTCAATAGTGCTCAGCTTGAAGTCATCCACAGGTCTATTGTGCAGGGTTGGTCCCAGGAAAGTAGGCAATGGCTTAGGTGCAAACACTTCTTTGTAAGAGGGAAGAAGTGCATTCAGAACATCACCAAGCTCACTTTTGCTAGGCTTTGTCTCACTCAGACCCGACAAGCAGAAGGAATTATGTTGGAAGGAAGTATGTTCATTTGTGTTATTTATCACCCGGTCGACAAAACAATCAACTTGTTTGAGAGATCTCGCTTCTCCAGAGTATGGAGAGGTACAAAATATATATTGGTATCAGTCAGGGGAGAGATCATTGCAGCAGGAGTAGGGTTATGCTGAGATAGTGGAGAGCAAAAATTTTTATGAGATGTCTCAGGAGTATGTGCACGCATCTTTAAAGTAGAACTGGTATATGGGGTAAGTGTTCGCATCTCTAGTGTATAGCTCGACTCAGGTGGGGAAAGTGGCAGCTCATACTGTGTGTTGGCCATGGGGTCGCCAACAGAGTACATAGTATGTTGGATTGCAATTTTGAGGATGCCTTTGATATTTTTTTTTTTAACAAAATCGGTTATGAGGTATTATTTAGTAAACGGCAGAGGGGCTGCCAACCCTTACATATTCAAAATGTGAGTTGCTGCTCAGATTACAAGCTTCTTATCAATGAGCCTGATCATACTTGACCCAAGGATGCCTTTGATATTAACACTAAATTGCATTGGAATTGAGATTCTTTGAAATAAATGCAAAATACAGTAGAATACAGTAAGTATTCGAAATGATGATAAATTTGAATTGATATGATGACTCTTATGATTATGATGTTTATATGGCAGTCAATGTCCTTTTTAATTTTAGTATCCTCCAAATTCCCTTTGTGATCTATATCTTCATCATAAACTTGTAGTGTCATGTTTAACATTGATATTCCATTAATCATAACATTTGAACTTTTATCTTAACCAGATTTTACTTTGTATTTAAGGAGCAAATAATAAGTCGTCTCCTCCGGATTTTTTTATGGTACTGTATGCTGCGCGTTATACTAATAAAATATAAGTAATATATTATATATAATTCGAAATTTGTATGTTGCTTGTATGCATATATTTTATATATAATCAAACTTATTTTATGTTTTATACTTTATCTTCCATAGTATCAAAGGAAAAATTATAAATAAAATAAAAAGGTAGTTGCCCCTTTCAATTTTTTTGGGGTTTGTTTCTATGTTGACTACGAATTTGATAATCAGGACGGTTGACGATAATATGAGTTTTTTTCGCCGAATTTCTCTGAGGTTGATTAATATGAGAGTTTTCGCTGATTTTTAGCAAGTATGTGACAGTATGTTATTATAGAAATATTATTTAATCGTATTTAAATATAATCAAAGGTTTAAATTTATTAACTGTTTTATTTAAAGTTACTGAATAAAGCGAATTATTAGGTGTTTTGTTTAATAAAGTTATGAAAGGTAATATCAATGGAATATATATTAAATATGTTTAATTTTTTTTTTCTCAAATATATTTAATTGGTTTAAGATAAAGTTAATTTTAATTGTTAAGACATATTACATGATTCTTGGGTTTCAAATTAGTTAACTTAGTTTTATTTTGGTTTATTATTCACATTTAGTTTAGTTTTATTTTGGTTTGTTATTCACATTTAATCTTCTTATCTCTTTAGTGTTAAATTTGGTTTTTTTATCAATTTGATTCACACCTTTTTATATTGAACGTTTTTGAATCCCACAAAAAATTCAATTACAAAAAAATGTAAATGTGAAAGCACATAATTTATAATATTTTCTCAAGTTTTCTTTTTTTTGTCTTTTTGAAGATACTCTTCTCCTTTTACCTAGTTCCTTATCCAAGTTGTTTTGATTCTTTCCATTGCATGTCTTAATAAAGTAGATCCCACCACTTTTGATCACACTTTTCTCTCTTTTTTTTTGATGAGGAAATGTACTCACAAAAAACCTTTTGAATACTTCCCCATGATCCATGGATGGTAAGCAGGGTAAAGTCGGCCCTGATAATGGGGCCTCACCTTGGGGGAATCAAGAGAGTCGAACATGTGACCAACAACAAGCATGAAAAAATCACGTCTAGCTCTAGACCAAATTGAACTAACCCTCGAGGTTGTTTGTTTTCTCTTCTATAAAAGAGTGCATTATTATCACATAGACAAGCACTTCCAAACATCACATCACATGTATCAGATGGTGCTACATCACATCCTACCTCATCGACAAAATCACTATTATGACAACCTTAAATTTACAATGCCTCATTATTCTCATCATAGATTCTTTTGCAACTGACTCAATGAACATGGTTGTGGATGCTCATATGTTTTCATACAAAGTTCACCAACTAGCATTGCAAAAATTAGATTGCATTGAAAACCACTATAAAAA
>SNQJ01S0281950.1:0-11159 GCA_010110895.2 Picea sitchensis
GGGAATGGGATCTTGTTGGTTGGATTTTCTGCCAGAAATATAAATTGTGAGATCATTATGCATGTTTTGGTCTGGAGTGCCTATGTAAGAATGTTTTTAGGCTAGAGTTCTTATGTATATAATTTTTTGGGTTGGACTTCCCAGGAATATTAAAGGTTGTAGAGCCTATATTTGTAATATTAATAACATCAGTATGGTTTTGTGTACTAAGGACATTGAAAAAATAAAGGGATGGGGTTGTAACATCCCTAATTTTTATCCATATGAACTAGAATGTAATTATGTAAATGTGACTTAGGTTGGTGAGCACGTATGTTAAAAGGTCGGGTGCCTAGAAATGTAATAATTAGACTATATTAATAAAATACATCATTGGATTCCATATGGAAAAGAAAAAGAGTTATAGAGGGCTATGATTACACAATATATGGGGAGGAGGGGATACTCCTTTTATTAATTATTTATAGACCCATATTTGTGTTGGGGGGAGAATGAGGGGGTGTGTGAGTCTCTTTGGGAGACCAAATTGTTCCTTAGGTGTCATTTCTATTTAAAACCTACCCGTGGGATATTTGGAGGTTTATCATTCATTTTTTTCATTTATGGATAATTTATTTAGGGATTTCCCCATTCATTTTGTTACTCATTTTTAATTTGGTTCATCATTCATTCTTTATCTTGGTCTGTGCATGGGAAATGGATTATGGGAGGAAAATAGACATTGCTTGTTGTCCATAAGTAATTTTTTATTATTATAGGAGGAATGATACATATTTTTGGACATTTCTGGGCTGACTCGAGTTCTACTTTAGGTTTCCAACAAAACCATGCAAATCATCGTCCCTTCTGGAGACCAGACGAAAACATTGCACATAAAATGTACAATGCAGTCTCACTTGAGATGCCTTATAGGTGACTGTAGAAGCTAGATGTCTGCAAACTTGGAATGGAGACTTATGTGGGGATGGGATACATTATTTCTACATCAAAACACATCATATTTACTATTATATAACATCAACACATAATTATATCTCAAATCTACCAATCAATAATCAGATACATTCATTAGGGTTCATTTTGCAGTAATTTTCTTGTTTACTTTAATGTATGTTGTATTTTACTACTAACATACTTATTCATTCATGATAACTAAAAAATCGCAAGAAATAAGATAAACATTCCACATAGAGACACAAATTTACCATGGTTTACTCCCCCGGGCTATGTCCACAAAGAAATGGATTTCTTAGCTCTTTTATTATTCTGCATCAAGGTTATAACACTATTTACATTACATTTGAGGCTGACAATATCGCAGTAAGCTCCATATCTTATGACTTATGAAATTACCCTCAATTACAATGCATGTCTCTATCTGTCTACATCTATCTCATCATATCTCTATCACCTATCATACATGTATCAGTATATCCATATCTTATTCGTTATCTCACAACATATATTTATATTAAAATAAGGGGTTAATTACCCATTACAAAAATGACCAAAACCCTAACCCACTAACCCTAGGTGGATTTTATTTTTCGAATTTCCAAATCCCTGATCGTAGCTGGTCCAAAATCCATCTATTTTCCTCATTGATCCACATCTTTCTTCCTTTCTTTGACTTTCCTAGTTTCTTGGTGTTGACTTTCCCTTTTTTCTGCATGCACTCCTTATTTAGTCCATTTCCTAACTTCCTTCATTAATTAATGTGCTTTTCCCCAAAATGTATTGCACCAATAGGCCCCCAACACTCACCTATGGCTCATCTCAAGTCACTCAGGAAGTGGGTGCTTCTTGTAGTAACTTCTCAAATTCCTGAAACCTACTTGAAATTTCCTCAACTTGATATTTTATATGTGCACACTTTTCTTCTATAGTATCCATAGTTTGCGTAGTAATGTGTTCTTTCAATAGTTCCCCACTCTCCAAGCCAACTTGTTCAATTTGTCCCTTTGTTGCATCAATGTTAGTGAGCATATATTATCCTCCCTCTTTTAGTGGTTCTAATTGAGCCTACCTTGACTACTTATTCTCTTGTATGGACTTCAACTCTATCTGTAAATTATTCATCTCTTGTGCACTTTTCAGTGTGTCGGGTATTGTCATCATTTTCTTCTTTTTCTTCAATTCTTGCATCACAGTATTTACCCATTCTTATTTTTTATCTAAATCGTAAAGTTTCCCATCCTCCTAAATATTTGTCCATAGTTGTGTGTTCTTGTTTTAAATCTCTGTTATTTCCTAGATTACAAGCACAATTTTTTTTGTATGACCTGTATCCTCCTGCTCTCTATGTTTTCTTACTTCTGGTGGAGTAGTAGGTACTAAGAGGTCTGTCAACTCTATAATTTGGACTCTGTACATCTCCATAGCTTGTGTTATTTTCTCAATTTTACCCTCTGTGGGTATATTCTCTTCTTGTGTGCTATCATAAATAGTTTTTAACACTTCTTCAACTTGCTTCTATATTCTTCCAATGTTGTTTCATCCCTCTCGAACTGCACCTAGTTAAGAGTAATCTCCAATGTATTATTTACTTCCTTGGCCAAATGTAAGCTTGTAGCGTCTACATAGGCCCTTGACTGAATTTCCTGCGTGACATTTAGCTGAAGTTTGTACAACGCTTTAGTTGGAATCTTGGGAAGTGCCAAGTCTAGATGATATATATCCTTCAGTGGATTATGTTGTGTAGCTTCATATACCTACAAAATTCCCTGGGTGATATGGGAATTTTCATTCCCTATAGCTATGATCTATACTATCTTTTGTTTGGAATTGTTCTTTCCTGAGAAGTTTTTTTTTTTTTTTTCCTGATATTTTTGTTGTGCTATAGTAAGTTGAAATTGTTCCAATTCATCTTTTACCTCTATTAATTTATTCACTATTTCCTCCCTCTACATCTCAACATCATACCAAGATTCTGTCGTGCGATCCTGCACTTTTTTTCTGTAAGTGTAAGCTGAGGAAATCCCTTATGTTCCTTCATTTTCTTGCGTTGTCCTTCTATCTGCAACACTATTATTTTCCTTGGAAATGTCTTTGTCCGTGCGGTTTGAACTGGTATATCCAAATATGGGAGATATCCACCTCTTTTTTCCTCTAGCATAAGAATATTGGTATCATTTTTTTCTCCTCCATTTGGTTCTTCTGCGTTCTCCTTTTCCTTATTTGAAGCCATTGGGATATTTTTTTTATGCCTTGGCTTTTTAATTGTTTTTCGACCCCTTGTTTATTTTTCATGCTCTGTCTCTTTCCTTGTATTTTTTGTTGCGATGGTTGGTTGTTGTGAAGGTCCAACCTATACTTGTTGTTTATAATTTGGTACTTTCTTTGGGATTACTAGAACCTTCAACTCTTCAGGCCAATCCTTCATAGCCCACTGTACTTCTTCCCCTGTGACACAATATCTCAACTGCAACCATTCTTTTTTAGGATCCCTCTTAGCCTAGATCCATATGTTATGCCTTGAAGATTGAAATTTAGTTATTCCTGGATTCTCTCTCACAATGTCTGGTGGTATTCTCCATGTGTTTTCTCGCATCTCTTGCATCTCATCGTATAACATGGAAAACATTCTAGCATTCGCCTTCCTTCTATTTCGATCTAAAGTGTGCCATAATGTTGTGTAGAATTTCCCTAACCTCTGGTAAAATCCACCGCAATTTGGTTCTCCCAATTCAACCAGTGCTATCAATATGATTAACCCTGCATAATGAAATTTTGAACCCAGGTCTTGTGCATCCTTGAAATCATCCAAAAAAAAATTAGTAGATATGGAGCCCAACTAAGTAGACTCCTCTTTTCTCATTGCGCGTCTACTTCTATTACTCCTGCGGGGGATTCCTCATTGTGACATTTTCTCAAGAGTTTACATGTCATCTGTTTTTTTGAAAAATTAGTTGTTGTTTCATTTATCTGTCTAATAACCATTCCCTTGGATCCTCTGTTAGTCCCATATTTTTTCTTTATCTTATCTTCGAAGGATTTTTCTTTTCTTTTGTCATCCAAGAACTGCTCTGGAGTTTACCCATCTGTTGGTAATCCTATTATTTCTTCAATTAATTCCACAACTATGGATACATGCTTATCCATCCATAATGTACCTCCATGTACCAGTTCCAGTAACTATTTGACACATGCATTCACATATTTTCCTCTCTCAAACTGAGGAATCTCCAACAGGTTCATAATTCATGTGTTGTATAACCCTACAATCCATTGTTTTGGCTCTAGTATGGGATCTACTGATGGACCTACTCCTTTACTTTGCATGTAGAATTTATGTATGAACTCAGGAAACTCCCCATGTTTGAAACATCATGATCAACATACGTAATCTTGTTCACAAATCATAACATGTCATCCAATACTTTGACTCCTTCTGGTGTCTGTAGCAGTGACAGTGTGAGTTCCTTCTTCTTTCTCAATGTTCTTGGAATTGCATGTTTTTACCTTTTCTTCTTATTCTCCATTAATGACCCTATCATTTCCACTAGGTTCTCTTCCTCATCTTCCTCGTTGTCTGATGTTTTTTGTTTCATAATGTCTTCAACCTGCACTTATTCCTCTGATTATTGCATTGGCTCTGGTACACAGTGTTGCACTTCATCAGACTCTGTTCATTCATCATCTTCCTCATTCAGATGTTCATGTGGTTGTGAGGCTCCTAGCCCAGTTTGATGTGCGTGGTTTTCCTCTATTATATGGTTTTGTATTTTTCTCAGTGGGTCGATGTCGATTGCCTCTGTTATCGATTTTTTTTTTTCCTACTACTCTACAAAAACTAGTTCAATTAATTGGGATGGAATGGTGTCAACATACAAATATCCTTAATTTTGGCTTAGGTTTTATCCATCGATTTTTATGCCTTGTTCAGTCCTCGCGGAACTATGTGTCTTTCTTGTGACCCTACTGGAATCTCCAAGCTTCGGGGGCACCATCTTGCTAAATTCATAAAGGATTGCTCTGAATCATGAGTAAACACCTTAGAATCACTTTCTCTTACTATGTTTTCTCCCTTGGATCTCGTTTGCATAAAGTCATAATGAGTCTTTTCCATTAATGTTTTCTTATTTTATAGGTCATGCCATAAATTCTCTATCGTGCCACACTTTTTCGATTACCTCTTTTTCTTTTTTTGATCACCACTTTTTCTTTTTTTTTGACTATTTTCTGTAATGACGAGTTGTTTTCTCTACCTAATCACAATTATCTGGCTCACAATGTATTCATGTTCTTTCATACCAATTATTGTCGGATTTGCATTGTATTATCTAACTTCATTCTTAACATTTATCCATCTACTGCATCTTTTTATATTTTTCTTGTTTTTCCAATTTTTTCTTTATTTTTTTAGCTCCTACTATATACACTATGTACAATTGTAATTTTTTTCATTGCATCTGTTATAACCCTATGTTTCATAGGATCAACTGGTGACTATAAATTTTCCTCTTGTTGTATTTTTGTTGTAAACAATATTTTATTCTGCAAATAATTTAAAAAAATAAAGAAAGAAAAAGGAAATAAAAGAAAGAAAGAAAAAGAAAAGAAAAGAAAAAAGAATAAAAAATAAAAAGAATAAAAGAGGGTATGAAAAGAAAAGTGATAAAACCCCATGCAATAAAAGTGGCTTGATTCATACTGTCTAACCATGGTCAAATCCTTTGAATTTATGCAGATAAGCTAGTGAATAAACTTGGCTAAATAGTCTATTCTTAGCCAAGTTAGATAGGTTAGTGAATACGTTTGATCAAACAATTTAAACTTGGTAAAACATCCTAGGTTAGACTAATTATTTAGCCCAACAATCTAATCTGGGTTAATTTTTCTAGGTGATTAGAATAGGATATAGGTTAGAAGGTTTTCATTTCAATAAAATTGATGGAAAGTTGGTCAGATTCTTTGATTTGAGTTAAAATGTTGTATTTTGATCCCTTGGTGACAAAAATGAAGGAAGGGAGCAGCAAAAAACTCATAAAAGAGTGTTATCCTAAGTTTTATGGTGATATATCATGTTTGGCACATTGTTCTAAAGGGCACGTTAATCTCATTGGTCCATCAACAGGCACTCAGATCCACGGCTAGCAGAAGATATCATACCCCCCCGACCATTCTACCTTTAACGGTTGGGCGGGGGGGCGAGCAAGTGGTATTTCCCTGGCGAGCCCCTCATAACATGGTGCATTATTGTTAACTCAGACACCCCCCCCCGCTCATTACCACTTACTGCCTACTTGGCTAAATAGTTCATTCTAGCCAAGTTAGATAGGTTAGGAATACGCTTGATCAAACAATTTTAAACTTGGTCAAATTCCCTAGGTTAAGGTAATTATTTAGCCCAACAATCTAATCAAGCTTTCAATTTTTCTAGGTGATTAGAATAGGATATAGGTTAGAAGGTTTTCATTTCAATAAAATTGATGGAAAGTTGGTCAGATTCTTTGATTTGAGTTAAAATGTTGCATTTTGGACCCCTTGGTGACACAAATAAAGAAGGGGAGCGTTAAAAACTCATAAAAGAGTAAGTTATCCTAAAGTTTTATGGGTGATATATCATGTCAAGTCATTGTTCTAAAGGCACGCATCTCATTGGTCCATCAACAGCACTCGCATCCACGGGCTAGCGTAAGATATCATACCCCCGACCATTCTACCTTTTAACGCCATGCAATGAAAGCAAGTGGTATTTCTCGGCGAGCCCCTCTCATAACATGGTGTATTTACGTTAACTGCATTAACTTCCCCGCCATTACCAATTTCATCAGCCACTGACCCCCCCCTCTGAGCAAGCTACTAAACCACCTTCCCATACCACTCCCTCACTTTGACATCATACTCCACTACCACGTCTATACGTCATGTTCCACTACTCTGTCGACGTATTGTCCCCCACTCACCTATCACCTGTCACATCCCATCCACCTGTCATCCACTCACTACCCTCCATGTCACCTTCATACACATGTTACCCATTCATCACCCTCCACCTCATTCCCGATATGCCTGTTGGCCAATTAATGCAGCTAGCCATAACCGTTAACCGACTGACTCGTCATCTGCTCCCCAAAAGACACCCCTTCATCCACTTAATCTCATTTTTTCACCATCCTTGCATTGATCACGATCCAGACATAGCGCAACCCACCTTTCTCTATTCTTTTCAGTCAATGACTGCCATTAACGCCTGGTAAACATATTTAACATCATTGTTTTTTAAATTTGTAGGTATCAGTTAGATCAATGGCACCCAAATCCAAATCTTCAGAGATTGAAAAGAATATGTACATCCCACCTCCTGTCGACTTGGATCGAGTACCGTTGGTCGATAAAGATTACTTAATTGCAGAGCCTAAGTGTGAATTTGACTTCTCTGAATTGAACTTCTAGCTTAGAGATACCTTTCTAGACTAGAGTAATGTGATCGGACTCTGGGAGTCCAATCTCCCACTGTACCTTTTCCCTCAGATATACCATTTCCCTGAATTCTCTCTAAAATGCCAGGCACACTATCTCCCTAGCCAAAGAGCCATTGTTTCATCATCCGGTGAAACTCTTTTCACCATTACCCCAGAAAAGATAGACCAGATAATGTAGATACACAGATCCAACTCTTTCCCCCCCCTTTCCATCGAAATTTTGACTGAAATGTACTAGAATTTGTCCTTCCCATAGAGAGCTCAAATCTTTGAGCCTTTCCTCACTAAAAATGCCCAATTACCCAAGAAGAATCCCCCCTACCATTCCTTTATCTTCTCAGTGAAAGGTAACCAAGTTATTTATTCCCCGTGTTGTCTACTTAGATATTATTTAGACGAGTGGGTAGATGAACCCATATTGGGTTTTCTATCCATATTTTCCACCAAAGAGAATGCTACTACACAGTTCAACTACAACTAGTTTCTGGCCAATAATATCCATGAGAAGCTCTTCAATTTTTCTATAGAGGGAATGATCAAGTATTCATCTATATTATAATACATGTTCATGTTTTTCCAAACAGAGAAGTTTTCTTTCTCCCTCCAGAAGCTAGACCAAGATGGTAATCCACAACCTGTCACATCCTAGACATCATTATTGAGAAATAAATCATCTAAGTTCAATTTCAAGAAGCTCATCAACCAGTTTTTCCACACAGTGGTAAGGATGCTAATTAGACGAACAAAAACTAGGATAAATGAAGAAATTCAAAGGATTCTACACCTGTCAGACCTTGCTAAAACAGGTGACTGGTACCTGTACCAGGATCACACAGAGATAAGATTTTACAGATGTGAATTGGCCCCTCACAAGCTTCCCAAATACTTTCCTGTCAGAAAATTCACTATGGAATATATCATACATATGATTAATTCAGATGGCATTCATTTTGTGGCTTTCAAAAAAAAACAACAACTCAAGATCATAGGGAGGATTGGTTCTTTCATCTGCAACAACAGAGCTGCAGGGGAAGAATCCAACAAACTATTAAAATAAATGAAGTTCAGTACCCATTTTCCTTGGCACTATGATCCATGTGGAATTATTGCAGAACCCAGATTAAAGAATATAATTTCCCCCTATGCTCATGTGTGTAAACCAGAGATATAGAAATTCATGAACTTAATAGAGTGAGAGGAAAACACTCTGATTGACACTGAACAAAAACCTTCTCCTACCAGCATTTCACAAAAAAATACTCCACATGTACCAGTAGAGAAGAGGCCCAGGAAATAAATATATCCCTCAATCACAGTAGTCTTAGTAGAAGACTTCCAAGTTTACAGGAAGAGACCCAAGACCAGTCATACACCTAACAGGTCTAGAGGAGAAGAGACTCAATCCACAATAGTAATGGAGGGAGAACATTCACCACTTCTCTCAGGAATCCAACAGATGATGTCCACTTCCTCACCAAATAAGCAGATCGATACAACGTTGACAACCAAATCCTCACAGGAGTCTGCAGGACTCAATATTTTTGAGAAGTATAACTTAATCAAGAAGAAAAATGAGATGTTGACTAATAGTACCTATGCTAAATTCTAGAAAAATACATCCACAACCCAACATAGGTTGCTCTCTTCTTTTGACATAGAGAAAGGGAGGATGCACATGGCATTCTTGCAGGCACATGTGCCTCAACCCAAAGAAATTTCTGATTATAAAATGTCAACATTTAAGTTTGATGTCAAAGAGGTGCATCCAGCCAACCAAATGGATATGCATAGACAGACTGGAGAAATGATTTTCTCCACCCTCGCCAATACCTCCACGACTGCTGCAAATTTGCAGGTTTCCCTAAATAATGTCTAGTCTCAGCTCAAACTGGAAAAGATATCCTCCCTGGCTAAGGATAACAAGATCAAATCCTTAGAAGAACTGATGTTGAAAATGGATATGATACATCCAATGTCAAAGAAGCATAAGAAATCCTCAAGAATAAGAATGTTGATATAGCATCCTTAAGGAAAAAACTGAAGATCCCTACCACAGAAGACCCACAGGCAAAATAAATGGCTTAGAGTGAGGGCCATAAGGAGGAAATGTTAAAATTAATCATGGAGTAGAATGCGTAGATTAAGGAGATGGAGACAGAGCTAGAGAATCTGGACAATGAAAAGGAAAAAAATGTGCCAATGAATGTTATTCCTGTACAATCACTCCCCATCATAGGAGTCAGTACAACAACAACAACCACCACAGCAGAACTTCGAGCAGTTATCCCAGTGACAACTCTAGATACATCAGAAAAGTTAGAAAAGTCCATGGAGGACATGTCTCTATAAGGGCAGGAAATAAAAATACTACAGGATGAGATCAATAATCTCCAAAAGTTGAAGTCCACATTTCAATCCAGCTACAATACAGAGATGCACACAACACAGAGACTCAAGGAAGGAAATTATAAGCTGCAGAAGGAAACAGTCATGGCCAAAACAGTTTCAGAGACCAAGGAAAATATTTGGATGGACATATGTGAATCCATGAAAGAGATTTGGCCACTCATACAAATTATGTTTGAGTAGCACGAACTAGTGTAGAGAAGTAGACAAGCCATTGATAAGATAAGAGGAGAATTGGGAGAAAGGCCCACAGAGGCAAATGAGATCATCATATTCTTGAATTCTAAAACAAGAGAGGAGATAGAGGCCTTGGAAGTTGAGGATAGGACAAAAACTATCCTTGAGGTCAAGAAAGTTATGACCAAGAGAGGATTAATGTTGCAACTTGAGGAAAGAGCTTAGGCAATGGAAATTGGAGTACATAGGTTTTTCTAGCAAAATAGATTCACTACATAAGAAAGGGATCCCATGTTTATTTGTGATCAATGACAAGTTTATTACCCTCTCAGACTACAAACAAAATATCCTCATAGTGGAAAAATATATCTCTAAGTTTGCAGGGATACAGGGAAGCATCAATAGAAAAAAATTCTTGGAGACTTTACAATTGGACCTAAGCATCCAACATGAGATCAAGTGCATCTTCATCACCAAGCCCACCTTTTCCAAGTACACAGAGATGGATGAAGTATACTGAAGGTTACTCAAAGTTAACATCCCCATTCAAAATATATGGGATGAATTGTGTGCTTTGATCCAGTAGAGATGATGTGTACATCCGAGTCATCTTGCAAAACAGTCATAGTCAAGTCAAAGATGAATCACCAACCACCTCCCTTAGAATTAACACCAAGGATTCGAGAGGATCATTTAGCATTCCTACTTTTTTGTAATGTAATATAGTTAGTTAGATTTTCTCTCCACCATATCCTGATCATTTATGAGAGGATCAGATGTAATTTTTCTATAAATACTTCAGACTCCGAAGTATAGAGGGTTGATCTTTACACCCAAGCAAGTTGTACCTGTAATCTTTTTGAAGATCTCTACTAGTAATAAAAAGGACGATTCATAGGATTCATGCGTGCTGATGTTAGTGATGTTTAATTTTCTTTGTTAAATGTTTATCTTACTTCTATCATTCTATTTTTTGTCTCTGATCATTTAAAATAAGTTTAAGTGAAGAATTTATCTCGAATACTCTGTTTCTGGATTTTAAATATCTGAATGTTATTCTTCTGATATTGTAATAAATAAATTCTTAAATGCTTCTTTATTGTGATTGACTATCTCACCTACTTCTCTCTTTCCATCACTTTAATTCTA
>SNQJ01S0281951.1:0-11159 GCA_010110895.2 Picea sitchensis
GAGGGGGTACCCCCCCTCTGCACTCCCCCCCGTGGAAGAGTGTACATACTTCTGGGGTGTAAATTCTTCATGGGGTATAAACATGGTTGACAAACACAATACCTCTAAATCAGGGAGATAATCAGGCTCCAAAACCAACAAAATCCTTCAAGGTAAAAGGAAAAACCTTGATTTTTTGTTCATCATTTGTATATTCAAACAGTAAAGTGTCAGGATATTCAACGACAAGCCCATGAAAATGAGGTAAAGAAGAAGGATTAATATTTTTTAGCTTGGATTCTCCATCGAATTCCTGAATAGGGAACTCAAATATTTCTTCTTCATTGGCCATGACATGAGGTGAGGACCAACTCTCTTCTAAAATATTCCCAAATTATCTAGTTTCCCCTTCCAAGAAATTTTGTAGTGTTTCAGGACCAATTTTTGGATTTCCTGGACCTATTTTTGTGGTGGGGGTTTTTGGTAAGAAAATTCCTTTCCTATCTCTAGTTCTAGTCATTCATGAAATCAAAAGAAAGTGAAAAACTATTTTTTTTTCTTTTATGATAGTTAATGTAAAAAGAGAGTGTGACAAGGAGCTATCAATACTCACATGAAGTGAAAGCACTTGGGCCATTACACTACATAAATTCCATAGTGAGGTTGTACTTGTAGCTTTTTTAATTCTCCGGGTCACACAAAAGAAAATAAAAAGAAAATAGCATGCAGACTTGAGCACCTCCCCGATAACAACGCCAAAGAGATGTTCCTAGGAATAGAAGCAATGATTTGACGTACCCTTGGTATGCTACTATACTTTTCAACCCAGGTTTTGTAAAAACTTAATAGGTGTTATGCATTGTATGTGCAATATGTAGTTGTCAGTAAAAACGTTTTGAGAATTATAAAAGAGTGAAAATGTGTAGGAAAATCAAATGATATAAACCATCTCTGAAGTAATTCCTTGAAGGAAACACATCAATCTAAAAGTAAAACTAATCTAGATTGCATGAAAATAACTTATTCAACTGCATTAAAGAGTACCAAATTAGGTGTTAGTTTCCTATAAATAGGTTGTTAGGATGTGAGTAAAAAATGTATGATAGGGTAAAGTCATGCTTATATCTCGTAAAGACCATAGCATGATTTCTCTTAGGTTGTGATTTAATGGATTTTTTATTGATAAGTTTTTTTGAGTAAGGTCATAAAATAAAATTTGAGTCATGAATCCTATGGTATTAATGCTAAGATATGGGTTGTCATGTCACTAAAAACTCATTATGAGAGGTCATGAGGTCAATTCAAGTTAGTCTTGTAATGGTTCAAAGAATTCCATAAGCTCAAATCTATCAAAGGCATGTGGCATCATCAAGTAAATCATTGTGCAACGCAAGTTGTTGCGCAACGTCCTAATGCTATGCAAATCAAGTATGAAGGTACGGTGAGGTATGATGGGTATAACTAATGGTTTATTTTGATTTTATTATTCAAATTGTTCCTCCTCCAGGTGAAGAAAGCCCACAAATATTTCTCTCTTCCTATGAAAATTCAAAATATTCCATCGAATCTCGCTGCGCATTTGCAAACACTGTGGTTTTTTTTGTGCACAGATAGTCGCAAGGGGCGTTGCACGTGACATTGCACACAGCATTGCGCATCTACAAAAAAAAAATCTCTCACACCTTCCACATGATATTTTAGGTTTTTGGCTAAAGTTTGAAAGGAAACCCTTTCTTATGAACCCAAATCTTCCAAATTCGCCTTGAATATATATATATATATATATATATATATATATATATATATATATATATATATATATATGTTGTTTCATCGAATTGAGTTTTGAAAATTCATTGCACATCTGCAAACGTTATGTTTTTTGGAGCGCAAAATCCTATTTTCTCATTTTCAAAAGAGATTGATATATACTAGCATCATGGAAACTCCATAGGGAAGAAGAAGGAACACAAAGGGTGGTGACATCATCATATTTGAGCCTTAGGGTTTAAAGTTAGTAAATGCATATCCAACAATCAAAGTATATTTTAAGCAAGTGGTTTGTATAAGGTTTTGTGAAATGCTTATGGGAAATAGCATACAGGTGGAAAAGGATTTTGCATTAATTTTTTATGGCATAATTTAGGGCTAAGGTGGGTAATCTCAATTTCCAGGTTTCTGAAGATATTGTTGTTGCTGCAATAGAGATCCCTGATCATGGATAACAATGGTTCAAAGGTATGCAATTGGATATATCATACTATCATGAATTTTTGAAACCTGAATTTAGAAACACTGACTTTGGAGGCACCATACCAAGAGAGATTCTATTATAAATTCATAAGAATTTGCTAAGGGTAATCCAAAGGTTCTTCACATGTGAAGGGTGATTCACTAGGTTTTACCAGTACCATATCAGGTTTTTAATGCATTTCACTAGTAAGAAACCCTTGAATCTACCCTATTACCTTTTCAGAAGCCTAGGGAAGATGGTTGACAGAGTACAAGTAAGGAGAGATCAAGGAGAACCTATACTCTTCCATTTTTCTTTGATAAATTTGTTGGTATTAGAAGAGCTTAGAAAGATGAAACAAGATTGGGAAGTTTTTGTATCATCATCACAGATAGCATTTGATTCTTCAAACAACCCTTAAAGCATGAGATATACACCCTCATTAGTATAAAATACCACCACATATGTTCATCAAAGTTTTGTAAGGAAAATGGAAAAGGAAACTGAGGAACCTATAGTGAGTCAACAAGATAAAAAGAAGGGAAAAACGATTTAGTTTTCCCCAAAAGAGGTCACAACCCCTATCAAACCAATTACTACGTCAGCACGTAAAAGAATGCCTACCATGCACTCATCACAAGCACCTTAGGAAGATCCAAAGGCCTTCATATAAATAGATTATCCTAGTGACAAAGACAACTTGATCATTAAGTTGCAAGAATAGTTAAGGAAATCACACTTTGTCATAGCACAGTTGCAACATGAAAATAGGGAAATGAAGAAAAAGGATTTGGAACAGAACTCCAAGAAATACGTCTTAGAAACATGTGAAACAACAGTCCCTGTAATGACAACAAGCTCTAAAAAAAAGTGCAAAGGGAAGATAGTGGAGAATAGCTCAAAAGTGAAACAAATGCCTAAATTTATTTTTCCTTTGACTATATCCTTAGCTAGGGAGTTAAAAACCTAGGAGGAGCCTCCAACAACAAAGTTGTGAACTGGAAAAAAGGATGAGGGGGGAAATCACACTTTCAATAGGTTAAGGAATAAATTTAGAGAAGCACAAGACATGATAATCTAGCAAAGGGAGGAGAACATAAAAACAAATTTGAAATGTAAATAACTCCTTAATGAGTGTGAGCATGCAATGGACCATGCCATATTCATGGTGAAAAGGAATCTACCTCTACATAAACAACTTAAGAACATATATAAGCAATATATGATATTGACAAAGGAGAACAGAGCTCTCAAACAAATCTTGCAATAGTTGGAGAGATATAATAAGGAGAAAGGAAAGCTTGACTTTCTTGCTAAAGCAACAGAAATTTAATGCCTTGGAGATAAATTCATCCAATTTTACTTTTTTGACTATGCACAACAGAAATCCAAATTCTAAATTATCAAGATCCACTAAGTGTTTGGACGGTGTTATTGTGCATACTAGTATCTTTAATCTAGAATTATACATGATCAGTTTTTGTTTCCATGATACATATTGGGAATCTTAGTTTTGAGTTGTGAAAGAAAAATTTGCAGTTCTGCAACAGGCATGCTGCGCAACTATATTAGTATATTTTTTAAGCAACAGTACAAGGTTCTTGTCAAATTTTGGGATGGGAGATGTCAATGGGAAAATGAGATAAATGTTACTATATCAATTTAAACAATCAGATCAAGAAAGAGCAAGAAAATAATAAAAAGGTCAATTGTTGAACAATTGTTACGCAACTGCGATGCGCTTTTCCTATAGGTTGTTATTGTGCAACAGGCATGTTGCGCAACGATGAAAAAGTAGTCATTTTGCTTCCAAATGGATACAATAAGGTCATCACATCTGTCATCTCACCTAAAACAAGTATCAAGGTCGAAGATTATCATTTTAGGGACTCAAAGATTGGTTTTGATTGAGTTATTATGGTGTAATTAATGAGTCCAAGTTGACTCCTTTTTCTTAGCAGTTTGTTGAAGATTTTGTTGTTGAATATGTGTAACTTTTAGGATTATCATAGGATGATAGTTGAATTCTAATTTGGAATAATAGGAAGATAATTTTGTATATATTTCATGAAGCTAATAGAGCTAATGGTTGGAAAGTGTGTAAGGAATATACTATTGAATACATTTTGTAAACTCTTTTCTGATATTAATGAAATTATTGGATCAGAAGTCCCTCAAATTTGACTCCAGATATACATGTGATTGTGCTTCTTTATGCATGTGATATTCAGTCTTTTTATTCCAGTTTAAATGCATCTATGTTATATGGCTTCTTCTTTGTGCTAATCTGAACTATATGTATCATAATTCATCTGCATTTGATGCTCTGTTGCATGTTATTCAATTGCCTTTCTAGTATAATCACCTTGGGATTCATCCTTGTTAGATTCCCTAACGAGTTAATTATTTTATTTGTAATATTATATCTACAATGATATCTAATGGGAATAAAGTAGTACTTTCTATCTTGCCTCTGATCAGTCACTTTTTAATCCACCAAGTATCCAATAAGCCTTCATTGATTTCTGACCTTTAGTGACTCCATTGGCCAATGGACTTTCTGTCCACATTTCCACCGAATCTATAAATTCACTTTTACATTAGAGATCTATCCTTTGGACGAAATACCAAATCAAATTTTTCAGTGATTGATTTGAAGAGGGAGAGCCCCCTATGGGTTGGAAGGGCTAGCTTCCATCCTCAAGTTGGTTTGTGGTTACCTTTGTACTTTTCTTTCCTCATACAAAAATAATTTATGGAGTGATAACATTTTGGCGTCGTTGTCGGGAAGTGAAAGTGAAATCTTCCCTGGGAGAACGAAAAAATTTCTAAAGCTAGTTCATGAGGGTGACAATGAATCAGACACGTCTCTGACTCAATTTTCACTCTGGAGACTCCAATTTTGAATATCATTTGTTGAAGATAAAATTTTGTTAGAGAATCTTGGATATTGAAAATAAATACACAAGGCATAATCCATATCCTAACCCTCCACAAGTTGTTGATAATAAAGAAATAATTATGCGCAAACCTAACAAGAGAGCATCACAATCAAGTATTTTTCTAGATGGAGTAAACTTTATTCAAGATCTAGATTTTGACGTAAAATTTGAGTAGTCTGTGTTTATATCTAAGTCGGAGTCAGATAGGTCCCAAATTATTTTTTATGAGAAGAGATTCCTTTCTTTAATTGAGTTTTCCTTACAATCATCAGTTAGTCCTTCAAAAAGTCCTACATTAATTTTATCAAACATAGTAGTTGGTAACCCTAAGTCATCATCATCTAGTCTTTCTTCTCCTTCAAAGCCTCCTAGAATCATGGTAGACAGATTTTCCCCGTTAGTTCTCTCTACTGCACTTCATGACCTACCAAAAAAAATTTCACAAAGAATCAAACAGTTTGATGTACAAGGAGACATAACATATGAACAACATCTAGATAGGTTCACTGATTTCATAGATATTGAAGAAGTAGACGATGAAGATGTTAAGATGAGGTTATTTGCATAGAGTTTTTCAGGAGAAGTTTGGAAATGGTTTAAGGATCTCCCAGGAACTAGCATTCCTAATTTTGAAAATTTTGAGGATCTTTTTCTTGGAATATGGGGAAATAAGAAAAATCATTTGTATTTGTTGACACAATACAACAATTTCAAGAGACTCCATGTTGAGATAGTTCAAGAGTTTTCCAGTAGATTTATGAAGGTATATAACTCCATTCTTGATCAAGTAAATCCTCCCCCAGGAGCTTCTCAACTCCATTATGTTGATTCATTTGAGAGTGAATTTTCCTTTCTACTAAGAGAAAGAAGGTCCACTTATTTGAATGATATGATGAATGATGCAATCGAAGTGGAAGTGAACCTAGCAGCATCAAGGAATATTAAGCTCCAAATAGAAGCTAAGAATAAGAAGGCTAAAGAAGAAACATTACACTCTACATATCAAGCCTCAAATGAAAAATTGGACTTGATGGTAAAGACTATGGAGAAATTGGTGGAAACATTTTCATTGAATGACAAGCCCCATCAGCTTCTAGCCAAAAATAAGAATTTTAGAAGGCCTTCAGTTCCTCAAATAAGACAAAGAGAACAAAGGATTCCACTTGATCATCCAGTTAGACCTCCATTCCCAAATAATTATGCTACAGAAATGTTTGAAGAACCTCCTGAACATATTCATTGTTTTGATATAGAAGAGTCACAAATTTACCTAACTAAAGAGGAACATGATATGTTTATGCAAGCAAAAACTAAGGATTTAAAGGAGAAAGAGGGTTATAAGAAAGGATATTAGAATGGAATCATGGAATTCCAAAAAACATTTAACCTCACAAATAAGAAGACAACAACAAATCCTTCAAAGGATCCCAAAGTTGACATGCCCTCTTCTAGACATAGGTAAGCAAAAAGAGGATCCTCCAAGGAATGTGCCAGAGGTAAGGAGAGAAGCAATCATTAAATAAGTAGAAATGGTTCAACTCCCCTTCAATTTTGAAAGTGAAATGGAAAAAAATAATATGTTTGTACCCTTTAATGAGATGATCATAAATTTGGAGTACAAAAATCATATTATAAGGATGATTAAAATGGAATAGACCTCATATACCCTTAATGTGAAAGATGCACACCTTGCTATTTTTTTTGGTCCCCGAGTTGAAGAAAGTGGTGATGATGATGATGTACCTCCCTTTTATATTAGCCTAAATATTCATGATGTAACTCTTCATAATGAAATGTTGGATTCAGGAGTATATCACAACCTGGTTCCAAAGGTGATCATGGAGGATTTGGGTCTGGATATCACTAGAACATACAAGGATCTATTTTCTTTTGATTCAAGAAAGGTGAAGTGATTGGGTCTAATCAAAGATATTGTTGTTTATTTAGCTCAGATCCCATAAGAAAGCATGGTCATGGATGTAGTTGTGGCAGACATTCCTTCTAAGTTTGGAATGCTACTATCAAGATCATGGGCTGCAAAACTCCAAGGTACTCTATAAATGGACATGTCCTATGCCATAGTGTCAGTTTTTGGTCAAGATAGAAGGTTATACAGAGAGGTTTCATTGAAATACGTTGTGAGTAGCAATGATAAACTCACCAATCATCCTATCTATTCAATTGATACTGGTATTAGATCTACTATTTTCTATAATGATTTGTGTCTCAAGGAATATAATGAGAATGTTTCAAAGGATCAACAAACATAATTAGTTTCAGAACAGAACAACAAGGAGGATGAGCGTGTATGGAATGTGGACTTTGATGGATAAGTCAACAAAGAGGGAGTAGGGGCATGTGTCTAGATTATTCCTCCTGATGCTAATTCTAATTCAAAATTGTGTTCCTATAAATTGGCTTTTGATTGCACGAATAATATGGTTGAATATGAAGCTCTTATTTTGGTTTGGGTGTTCTAAGAGATTTGAGAGATAAAAAGACATATGTGCATGGAGATTTTGAACTTATAATCAACCAAGTTAAAGGCACATATCCAAATAAGCATCCTAGAATGAGGGCCTATAAGAAAATAGTCTTGGATTTGTTTGAAATTTTTTATGAATATAACACTTCAATGGTGCCAAGGGAACAAAATCCGATTGCACATGCTCTTGACACATCAAAAAGTGTTTTCAAAATTCCAATTTATCCCAACAATAAATATGAAATTGAGGTAAAACACAAGCCAACCATTCCAGATAATGTCAAATACTGGAAAGTATTTGAAGATGACAAGCAAATTATCAGATTTTTGTAGATGAGAGAAGAGTATGAAAATGTCCAAATTGATGAAGAAAATTTTCATCATAAGAATGAAAATGCAGATGTTGTCTCAGTTTCAGATGGATATGTAAATCAAATAGTAGGAAGAGAGATTATTCAACTAAAGAATAATACAATTCCCAAAGGTCTTGTTCCTCTTGAAAAGTTGTTTGATGATAATGATGTAGCTAAAAATCATAGGGTAACCCCAAATGAAGCTGAGGTTGATGACTTTAACATAGGAACTGATAAGGAACCTAAATTTGTTAAGCTATCCAATTTATTGTCCTTTGAGAACAAAGAGAAATATCTTGAATTAATGAGATAGTTTTCTAATGTGTTTTCTTGGAGTTGTGAAGATATGAAAGTATATGATAAAGGCATCATTCAGCACACAATACCAATTAAAGAATATCAAAAACCTTTCAGAAAAAATTTGAGAAGAATCAATCCACTCTTGTTTCCACTCATTGAGAAAGAAGTAAGGAAGTTGTATGATGCTAAAATAATTGTTTCTTTGAGATTCTCCAAATGGCTAACTAACCTTGTGCTTGCCAAAAAGAAAAATGGAGAAATAAGACTTTGTGTAAATTTTAGGAATTTGAACAGAGTTTCTCTTAAAGAAATTATCCCTTGCAAAATATGTATCACATCTTGCAAAACATTGTAGGATCCCATAGAATGTCCATGTTGGATGGTTTTTCCAGATATAACCATATCATGGTGCACCTATATGACCAAGAGAAGAAAATATTTACAATTCCATGGGGCACCTTCCTGTATGATAAAATTCCCTTCGGACTCATGAATGTGGGGGAAACTTTCCAGAGGGATATGGACACAGAATTTGTTGAGGAGAAAGATAAATTCATTGTCATTTACTTAGATGATATAACTGTGTATTCAAATTCCGACAGTGAACATTTGCAACATTTGAAGAAAGTTTTTGAGAAGTGAAGGAAATTTGGGATCTCTCTCAACCCAAAAAAGTCAAATTTTTCTATGAACGAAGGAAAATTGTTGGGAAACATAACTTCAAGAGATGGTATCAAAATTGACCCTACAAATGTGGTTGTAATACAGAAAATCAATACTCCAATGAGAAAAAAAGAGGTACAATATTTTTTGGGTAGGATAAATTTTCTAAGAAGGTTTATTCATGATCTAGATGAAATAATAAAGCACATCACAAACATGTTAAGGAAAGGAAATGAAATAAGATGGACAATAGAAGCAAAACATTATTTTGAAGAGGTGAAAGAAGCTCTAACTAAATCTCTTTTTCTGGTTAGCCCATATTTTTCAAGGGATTTTATCATTTTCTCCTTTCCTTCAGAGCACACTATAGCAGGAGTATTAATGCAGGAAAAAAAAACCATAGCCAAGAACAACCTATTTCTTTTTTCAATACGTATTTAAGAGATTCCACTCTTAAGTACAATATTATGGAGAAACGTGCTTATGCCTTAGTTAAGGCTTTGAAATAATTCGAAATGTATGTTTTACACTCTCATATTCTTGCATATGTTCCTAACAGTGTTGTAAAGGACCTCTTGACTCAACCTGATCCTAAGGGAAAGAGAGGTAAGTGGATTGAATCCCTGTTGTAATATGACTTGGATATTAAACCTACAAAACTAATTAAAGGACAAGGTCTAGCTCAAATGATGACTCAATCTAATTTAAAGTTATTGGGAGTTAATTTCATTACTAATCTTTAACATGATGTAGAAGAAGAAGTCCCTCCTTAGGTAAGCCATAAATTTTTGGACTTATATTGTTATAGTGAGATTATTTTTGTTTTACAAAATTTGCAGGCCCTTCCTGAATTGACAAAAACCAAAGCCAGATTTTTAAAGCAAACGAAAGAATTTTTTTGTGTACTTAATAGTTCCCTCTATTGGAAATACCCTGGTGGAGTGTTGTTGACATTTCCTCTAGAATATGAAGCTCAAAAAACCATGAAGGATGTCCATAAGGGTGACTGTGGAGGTCAACATTAATAGAAAAAAGCAGTTAATAAAATTTTGAGATCAAGGTTTTACTGGCCTACTATATTTTTTGATGTGTATAAACAGGTTTCCACTTGTCACGAATGTCATATTTTTGAAGGAAAAAGAAAGATGTTTCCTTCTCCATTGAATCCTATTTTTGTAGAAGCTCCTTTTCAACAATGGGGCTTGGATTTTATAGGTGAAGTCCATCCTTCATTTTCAGCTCAACATAGATGGATTTTAACAACTAAAAACTATTTTACAAAGTGGATAGAAGTTGTACCTACTCATCAAGAAATTGATTCAATCATTATACAATTTTTGGAAAGTAACATACTCTCAAGGTTTGGCTATCCAAGAAAAAGTATTACAAATAATTTTGTTTCTTTTAAGTCTAAAAAACTAGTCAAAATCTGCACAGATTATGGTATCACACTCAGTCACTCAACAACCTATTACCCATAAGGTAATGGTTTGGCTAAATCATCTAACAAGCGTTTGATCAGGATCGTCAAAGAGTTACTACAGGAGAATAAGAAATCTTGGCACAAGAAGCTGATTTTTTCACTTTGGGCAGACATGGTAAGTACAAAGAAGTCTATTGGCACATCTTTGTTCCAGCTTGTTTATGGTACATAGGTAGTTTTTCCTATTTCACTTGGGATGTCAGTCATTAAGATATTACAACAGGTAGATGTTGAACCTAACAATATTCAGAGAAGGATAAGTCAGTTAGTTCATGTCCATCATATGAGAGAAGAATTTTTCAAGAATGCTCAATTATATCAAGAAAAAATGAGGAAAGTGTTTGACAGAAGAACCAAGGATGATGATTTCAAATCAATTATTTTGTGTTAAAATCGGATGCAAGGAATGAAGACAAGGGTAAACATGCTAAATTTGAAAATATCTGGAAGGGACCATTACAAGGTTGCATCATATAATGGGAGAAATGAATTTCTATTACAAGATATTAATGGATAATACATCAATGGAAGACTTGTTAATGGCAGGTTTCTCAAACATTATTTTACTTAAAGCAATTTGATTTTCCACTTCATTGTAAATATCCATTTCTTTAGCATTGCAAGTTTGGGTAGCACTCAACAAAATTTGAAGCCTAAAGAGAAGGCCCTAATATTTGATGAGTATTAATAAGTGTGTTTTGTATATAAAAAGGTCAAGTTA
>SNQJ01S0281954.1:0-11159 GCA_010110895.2 Picea sitchensis
GATATAAGTATATAGTAAGTATAAAATATACGACTTTGGATATAAACATATTAGAAGCCAAAGATAATTAAAATGAGGACTACATTATGTTCATATAGAAATGAGTATATATTAAAGATAAAATAAATGACTTTGGATATAACATAATGAAACAAACATAAATGTCCTTAAAAACATTATCAACTATTAATCCTCTTATACTATTTAAATTTAACTATAAATAGAATATAACTATTAAAGTTAAAATATCAATGGTCAACCAATAAAAAAAACAAAATGAAATTAAGAATAAATCTATTTTATATAAAATTAACAAATATAACTAAAATAAGGTGACATTATTTATATTAATATGAATATATATTAGGTATATAATATATGACTTCAGAAAGAAACATAATGAAATTAAAGAAATTGTTGAAAAATATAACTAATCCATAAATCTTATCTTTTAATAAACATTAAAACATTGTATAATACTAACCTAATTACAATAAATATAACTAATCCATAAGCTGCATCTTTTAATAAACATTACATAATACTAACCTAATTGCAATATATTGTAAGATGTATACTATTCCATAATACTAAGCTAAAGATTAACCTAACCTAAATAATACTAACCTAACCTTCAACATAAAAAATATTAAGTTTCAATGCATAATACTATTAAGTTGCTTTATTGATACAAGTTGAGTGGAAATTAGAAAAAAAAAACAAGAGAGTGAGTGACATGGAAGTGCTAAACATCATATCATAAATATGATAAGTTTAAGAGGACGAATATGGTTTTGACAGGATTGATATATTTCAATGTACTAAAAATATCAAATATTTGTGTAACTTGGAAATCATACTTAAAACCTTAATAACCATATAATAAGTCTCTTACTACAATAACTTTATCTTAATAATATATTTTAATATCTAATGACATGTGAAATGTGTATATTGTTGGTAAAAATAGCATGTACATGTTTCACGATTTTGTATGTGTTATAGAATACACATGCTTATATAAAAAGTATGTCTTTTTAGAATGTAAAATGTGTATATTGTTGGTAAAAATAACATGTACATGTTTCACGATTTTGTATGTGTTATAGAATACACATGCTTTTATAAAAAGTATGTCTTTTTAGAATTAAAAAAAATCTATGGTATTGAAAATTTTTAATGGCTATGGCTCATAGTTGTCTTCACATGTAGATTTATCATAAGATTTATGTGAAATAATTTTTGTAAATGAAAAAAAAAAATGTAGAATAGCTTATTTCATTTATCCATTTAGAATAGTAAGCTTAAGGTAAAAACATTGTGGCATTATTTTACTATCTTGTTTGATTAATACAAAATACAAAATAAACGTGTTCTTGTGGTAACATATATCAGTAATCTATAATAGGGGACTTGAGGTTTTTTTTTATAAATATTTTATGATATGGTATCTCTAATTTTTGGACATGGTTGAAACCTAATCTAAATTGGAAAATAACTGAAGACGAGTTTAGGAAGTATTTCCATCAGCTTATAGAAGCTTTAAATTATTGCTATAGTAGAAATGTATACCACAAAGGCCTCAAGGTATGTAGTTTTTCTCTGTAAAATGTATGACAAGTAATTTGTATTCCAAACCATAGGCCTACCTTTTATGGATCATTGTGATACTTCAACTTCTCAGATTGATCATTGATTTTAATCCAAGAAGATAGGAAGAATGTTTTGGAAAATATGGTCTAGTTCTGGTAGAGCAGGCCTCTTCCTGACTCCCAGGATCCCAAAATCCATCCCAACTACCATGACTATCTCCCCATCCCCCTAGTTTGGGAAATATTGTTATAACTAACACTTCAACTCTGTGAAGAGGAGGTCATGGAGAAAATAGAAAACTCTATAGTCCTAATTATGTATGCTTATCTTTAATTTTTTTAAGTTAGAGATCTACCTGGTCTTTAGGGACCTCTTCTCTCAAATCAAAATGGAATTTATTTTGAGAATTGATCAAAGATATTTGTTATCTATTTAAGTTTTTTGATTTTGTTGTTAAAAAGGTCAGTTTAATCCCTATATTAGATAATGGATGTATGGTAACACAAAATCCTCATTGGACATCTTTGCTATGGGCCCATCGAGTCAAGATATTGTTCTCCACTCATTGCATGCTTCCCTAATTATTTAAAATGAATGGAAGAAAATTGTAATTACATAGATAAAGTGTATGAAAGAATGACTAGTTATTCACTATGGGATATATAAAATTCCAGTTGAAAATAAAAACAAATGCAATTCATTTATACAAATCCTTCGATTCTAGCCATGACAAAATGATCACTACGATGACACAAGCACAAAAGACCCAAAAACAATCAATAAAATAAAATTAATCACATTTTTAAAAATACATCAGCTCAAACCAGAATTAAAGGGGATGCTCATGATCGGGGACAATCAACATAAATTGAGATTTAGAATCCCATAACATAAACGATTAAGAAAAGAACAAAACATTAAAAGATGAACTAATGAATACCAACCCTATCATAGCAACATGATTCCAAAAATGTGGTGCAAGATAACTTGAAAGGAGAAAGTAGAGGAGGACCATTGTTTTAGGGTAGAGCAGGCCTCTTCCCTAGTTCCCGGATACTAGAATTCAACCCAACTGCCATGCCTGTCTCCACATCCCTAGTTTGGGCAAGAGTGTCGAATCTAACACTTCATCTATGGGAAGAGGAGGTCATGGAAAAAATAGGCAACTCCATAGCTCCAATTGATTATGTTTGGAGGTCATGGAAAAAATAGGCAACTCCATAGCTCCAATTGATTATGTTTATCTTTGGTGTTTTTTAAGTTAGATATCAATCTCTTCTCTTAGATTCAAAATTTAATTTGATTTGAGAATTGATCAAAGATGTTGGGATTTTAAGACTTAATGTCTAATGTCTAATAGGGTGTTCACATAGGGATTATTTTTCTAAGATTCTAGAAAATGGTTATTTTCGGACACTTTTAAGGCAACTATCATATAATTTTCCAACAAGCACCGAAAAACTCATGCCCAACATTTATATTCACACGATGTTCTCATAAGGATTATTGTTCCAATAAGTTTCAAAAAAGTTTTTTTTTAAACACTATTTTACTACAACCAGGGTAAAGTTTTTCCTACAGTAGAACTCATGTTCAAAATTTATCTGATTATGGCATTGGTCACTTTGCTAGAAAAGTCAATATCAATTACAAAACAAAACAAATTTCAACAATAATCAGATTTACAATTAAAACAAAGGTCACTTTCTCACAATGATTGTAAAGTCTCTAGTTTTTTTTTTCCTATTGTAATAAGATAAGTTTGATGTTGGTCGAGTGATCATTTAACTGTAAATTAGCAAGGGTTTACTACAACAAACTCTAGTTCAATTCTTAATGAATTTTTGTATGAATTTTACTTGAGAAAATGAGATGTCCCAAGAATTTAAATTGCGCCCCGCTAAAAACTTGGATAAATTTCCTTAAAACAAAATGGGAAAAACAAGATAATATTGGAATTATTGGTTTCATACCTTGTCATAAAGTTTATAGTTAGTGAACTTGCAGTCTTGCAAATTTCTACAAGATTGTAGGGTTCTCCTTAATGTAGTTCCATGGATTTTCAATATGGATTCTTATGAAAGAGAATGAACAAAACTTAACCGCATAAATATGGACTACTTCAAACTATGGTACATGAAAAGATGGAAAAATGTCTCATGGGCTCATCAAGACTTGTTGTTGTTGTTTCCCAGTTTCCAGGTTATAAAAATGAGTGAACTTTCTATATTCTTTTTAGACTTGGGTTAGTAAGGCCATAACAAGTCGAGACAAAAATCGTTGGACTGTTAGTTGTGGATATTATTCATCGATTGTTTTGCATTGGGAATGGATTCAAATACAATATGTGTGTTTCACATTTCACTTATATAATATGTCATGGTTCTTGGATTTACGAGCTTGTAAAAAGAGGTCCAATGTTATAAATATCTCATCTTGGTTGTCACCCAGAGCCAATTTTATAGTGTTATGCGATGCGACTTCAAGTCTATGAAGCATGTACCTTTTCATCATGGATATGGTGGATTGATTACTAATGATATAAATACCGAGGACCAATTTTTCTTCATACTTGAATGCCTCGTCTTTTTAAACAATGAAATACTTATCATTCCCTCAAATCATTAAAAAATTAAGAGGATTTGATGGAGGCTTTCTGACTTCATGTTTTTTTTCCAATAGAAAATTTGCTCAATTATATTAGAAATATAATTTGTTTACATCTTGCAAATCCATATCTAGGATCGATACTAAGAGTACTCTAACCAAAATGTTCAAAAAAGTACTAGGAATAAATATCCCTATAATAAGAAACAGTGATCAAAACAAAGAGATCACCCAGATCTTCTACAAAAAGACAAGATGACATTATCTGTAACAAAAATACTAAAATTGGCACTGAAATACAAAAAATAAGCCCCAACATCTGAAAACTAGTGAAGAATAAGATGTCTCCTGGGTCCTTCAGTGCCTGTTTTGATAGAAGATCTCCTTCCATATTGAAATTTCTATAAATATGTTCAAAACTGACGGTATGAAAAAGTTTGATTAAGTCCTTGATTCTGGATTTCCATCCCTCGATTGCACATGCCTGGAGCTTTCCTTTAGAGTCACCCATAACTTGAAGACGATGTAAAGACAGATGGTTTGCTAACATCAGAGTAGCCCAAACACCCATAAGATTTGCTCTTGTGTTTGTGCCTCTGCCACGGTTATAAACCCATCTTATGACTGATAAATATGGTTTTTTTAAGACTCCTCCTGCTCAGCACGTAGTGTCATTAAGATGATCCACCCCATCAAACCATGCTATAGTTGTATTTCTGAGATGCGGGATCAAAATATCTCTCGGGGGTCTATCTTTAAGAGGAGCTAAGACTCTATTTTGAAGTGCCAAAGTCTTACAAATCACTGCATGGAGAGATGGAGTGGTTTCCTCAAAAATAGATTTGTTCTGCTCTAACCAAATAAACCAACATATGTGAGAAACTATCGAAGGAGGGACTGTCTTATCCTCAAACCAATTCTTAAAGCAATCAGATAAAGTGTTACCTTTCCATCTATTTTTAAAACCCTGACCAATAATCACTTTCTCCCAAACCGACTTGGTAACGGGACACTGTAGAAAAATATGATATATGTTTTCAGAATATTGATTACAAAGGTAGCATCGACTTGGACCTTCCCATCCTCTTGATTGAAGAGTATCCCAAGTGAGAACTTTTCCTTCTGCTGCCAGCCAAATAAAAGGTTTGATTTTTAGTTGAATGTTCCATTTCTAGATCATCTGTCTCCATCCAAGAGGTTTCCTCATGTCCTTGGTTGAAATTATTGCCAAATATTTTTTTTTTACTGTGGGTTATCCAGAGTTATCACCACCTATCCACATAAAATCATCTTCTATATCTTGTAAGTAGGCTCCAGAATAAAAAAGAGCCCGTCTGAAATGGTCCCATTCTGTGGCTATGTCACTAGAAAATCCCAAATCACTATTGCTAAACCAATGAGAGGATGAGAGTTGACTTTCGAAATGCTTCCTGACCTGAGAAAGAGTGGAAATATTCTGAATACTAAGTGCCAACATAATATTAATAGAGATAAAGGACTTTTCTCCCATCCCTAGAATCCCATCTTTTCCGAGAGCGATGAACTGACCCAATCTCGGATTCCAACTTAACCACTGGGTGATAAAGTGAAAAAAATTCAGTATACCACCCCAGATTCTTGACGTCGCCTTTTGAGGGAATGTTGTGGATCTGAAACAATTTTTCACAGCTGTGTGAGGGAGATACTTATCCTTAATAAATCTATGCCATATTCCATCACGTGTTAGAACTCTCCAGAGTGAATTCGTGGCCAAAGATTTATTAAATTCATAGATATTTTGAAGACCCCAACCACCAAATTTTGTTGGTAAAGTAAGTTGTTCCCATTTGCAGAGATGGACGTGATTAGATTCACTGTTTCCTTTCCATAGAAAATTAAACATCATTTTTCTCAGATTATTTAAGACAGAGCAAGGAATAGCCGCTAGTGACATCTAGTAAACATGCTCGATTTCTAAAACAAACTTTAATAAGGTGAATCATCCTCCCAAATACAACCATCTATAACACCAATTATCAATCTTTTTTTTCCATTTTTTTTAACAACCAACTCTAGTCTTTAGCTCGCTGCGACCCAGTCTTGAGAAAATAACCAAGATATTTGAAACCCGATGCTAGATCAAAGAAAGTATAAGGAAATATGGATTTGAAAGGATTTAAATCTTGCTCCGACAATCCTTCTTGAAGAAAAGTGGTCTTTGTTCCATTCACTTGTAATCCTGATGCCAAGCAGAAGGATTTTACAATCTTATCAATCTCCCACCATTCCTTCATAGTTTCATTTGTCATAATAATCACATCATCAACAAATAGAATATGGAGAATATTTATGGTTCTGGAAACTTTGATACCGGTCATCTTCCCTTCCCGTTGACTTTCCTTTAATAACAGGCTTAGTCCTTCCATAACCAAAATAAAAAGCAAGGGGGATAATGGGCACCCTTGCCTTAATCCTCTTCCACTTTTAAATAAATCCGTAGCCTCTCCATTTATTAAAACTACAAAGGATGTGGAAACAACACAACTCATAATCCAATTAGTCATCTTGAAGCCCATACCATTTTGTAGAATAATCATCCATAATAGATCCCAATTTATGCAGTCACAGGACTTATGAAGGTCCAGTTTTAAGACTAAATATTTTAATTTCTTTTTTCTAATGCTGTGGAGACACTCATGAACTGTTCCAATGACACATTGTATCTGTTTGCCTTAAAAAAATCCCAACTTCTCCTCAGAAAGTGATTTGGACAGAATCAAATTATTCCGATTTGCTATAATCTTAGAAATGATTTTATAGCATAGGTTACATAGTGAGATGGGTCTGTAATCCCCGAAGGTGAGAGGCTTTTTCACTTTGGGGATTAAGGCAAGGAAAGTCGAGTTTAAGCCTCCCGAAATATTGCCTTTTAATCTTGATTCTTCTACCATATCTAGGAGATCCCCCCCAACTAAATCAAAGAAACGGATAAAAAAATCGACAGTCCAACCATCCGGCCCTGAACGCTTATCAACTTTGAACTTAGATAAAACTTCTTTTAGTTCCCCCAATTTTATCGGAGTAAACAAAGCTTTAGCTTCGACTTCTGTTACTAGTCTAGAGAAAAGACCTACCACTCTAACTTGATCACTTGTAGAAGGAGCTACTTGCTCTTTGATTTTTTTTGAAAGTGTTTTACTGCCTCTTCTTTTATGTTTTCTTGACCATTATGCAAATTCCCTACTTCATCCATGATCTCCCAAACAAACTTGCGATTCGTCCTGAAATTCGCAAAATTATGGAAAATTTTTGTGTTTTGATCACCACTGAGAATCCAGATTGCCCGACTGCATTGACGTCAAAGTTCTTCGCTTTCATTTAGTAACACGTTCCTTTATTGCTCTATATTTTTTAATAATGTTTCCTCCTCTGGTAAACTTGATCCGTCGAGGAAATTTTGTGTCAGGGATTTTATATCATTCTCTAGATTTATGAGATAAGAGTTTTCCTTGAGATTACAGATCTTTAGCCACTGTTTCATGCTTGCCTTAATATCTTTAAGTTTCCATACCAATATTTTCTATTTACCATCTTCTCCAAGAGATTTTGGATCATTCCAAAGATTCTAAACCATCACTATGAAATCCTGATCCAATAGCCATTGAGGATTTAGCTTGAAAGGATAGGCCTTAAAAAGAGGAGGCAATTCCAATTGAAGAAGGACCAGAGCATTATCTGATATGAATGGATATTCCACCCAAGACCTATAAATGCCAACCAATGAAAGAAATTCTTTAGAGATGAAGAATCTGTCCAGTCTTTTTGTAATCAAATCCACTCCAAAACGACTATTTCACCAAGTGGGGACAACCTTCCTTGGAGCAATGTCAATGAGATTATTATTTTGAAAAAAAGATTTGAAGAATCCGACCAAAGTCCCTAGGGAAGAAGAGATTCCCCAAATCTCGCCCGCGGATAGAGTCAAGTTTAGATCCCCCACGATAATTAAATTTTTAAGAGCTAACAAACCAAAGTCTGCCACTAGGTTCCAAAAATTTTTCCGCTCCAAACAAGGACCATAGAAATTTATAAAATAAATCTCTCTTTTTCTATCTATATAGACCATTGTCAATAAAATACCACCACAGGTAAGAAACAAAAGTAGATAAAAAATATTTGGATCCCAAGTAACCAACAGTCCACCAAATGTTCCAACCGAATTGACTGCACAACTAAACCAAGTCGAACGTAAAGCATGCATGAAATTTATAGCTTTTTCGGAATGGACCAACGTTTCCTGAAAGAATACAATGTCAGGGTGTGTCTTATCAAGAACACAATGAACATAGGCCAATTTTAGGGTGCCTCTAGTCCCTCTAAGGTTGAGGGAAAGAAAGATCATTATTTTTCCCACTCTAGGGCCTTCAATGCTCTAAGTGCCCCATCATCTGTGGAAGTACAAGTGTTTGATTCTAAAGAGGACAAGGTTGAATTTTTTTTCCAGGCGCTCCTAGTCTTAACTGACGAGTGTTATATACCCATGCCCCTAGACCAGGCGAACTCCTTCCCAGCCCCTTCCGCAAGAGAGCGCGAAGAGCTAGCCTCCCCATCACCAATAGAAGGGTTTAAGACAGATTTACCAAGATAAACGGGCAACTGTACAGTGGAATGTTGATCACAGATAAAAGGTAATAATGAGTCAAGGACTGCAGTAAGAGAGGTTTCATCATCTTCCGGTTCCCGATAGCCAGGTGGAGAAGAGGAGACTCCAACCTGAGGACACAGGGACCCAAGAGAGTGATCCGACGAAGGATCAATATTTACCAAGGAGTGATACATCGGGTTAAACTTAACACTAGACTCAACCTGACAATCTGGAGCAATAGGAGGATCAACCCTCGAAGGAACGACATGTAAAGAAGTCTTAACCGCCTGACACTCAGTACTCAAACTGGTAGGAAAACAACCCCCCCTGTCGACCACATGTGACACAACAACATTTGTAGTTGCAAGCTTTAGCCAATCAGAAGAATTTAGAGCGTCTCGTTCCCATAATGAAAGAGAAGAAAGGAGAGCAAGACAATGATATTTTAACTTACTTGTTAATGAACCCAATGACTCTGGTTGGATGGGGTCATCCTGTGCCAGGTGCAAGGGTCATTTTCTGTAGAAACTAGTGTCCGGGGAGGAATCAAGAGAACCATTCAAATGTTTAGAAACTTCAGGTTCATCAACACCAACACTGAAACCTTTACATTACCGCCTGAGGTGACTTGTGCTACGACAAATACTACATCTAAAATGAATGCCTAAGTAGTCCAGGCACTGAAGTATGCACCAACCCCTCCACTCAATCACAATGGTTTCTGAAAGCTCGAGATGGATATCTAATTCAACCAGGATTCTGCCAACTTTTTTGACTTCATTCTTATCATGCTTAAACATATACGTTCTAATGGATTTCTTTTTAATAATTTAAATATTCAGTGCAATGCTTTGTCTTTAATGCAAAGGAAATGATTTTCATTCCCACTAATCAATAAGAACAATAAGCTTTCCTCAGTGAGCAACCATTTGAGATAATATTCCGATTGATTAATAACAATTCAAAAGAAATATTTAAATGGAATCTTTCCTCAGCGAACAACCATTTGAGATATTTTTACCATCGATTAATATGAATAAGGAGTCACAAAGAAGGCAATTTCCCCAAGCTTAAAGAGCAGGGTGATTTTGTAGTGAAGAAATTGGTGCAAATCTCTGACTCTAAGATATGATAGGATGCAAGTCTATGAAGAAGAGTGGGTATATCATTTAAAGTAATATTCTATAATGTCATGAAAAGTTCTGCTAAAGTGTACCTATACCTTGTACTCCTTTACAGTCTTTCACAAACATAAGTGATACCTTTGTTAAAAAGGGAAGTGGTTTATATAGAGAAGATTTCTTTTCAATGTTTGCTTTATAATATATATAGTACAATTGTTCTTGTTGGATAGTGTGGAATTTTGACTGATGTCTTGATTTGAATTTGTTTTGTTTGGATTCAACCTCTCATTCTAATTGAATTTATTTTGTTTGCACTCAACCTCTCATTCTAATTGATTTGATTTTGTTTTATTTGTAGGAGTATTGATTACAAGTTGGGTACATGAAGGAAAGAAGCCATGAAACCAATTGATGTGTAATGAAAATATGGAACATAACTGAGATCGTATGGGTTGATATATTCCATCATATTAGTTTACGTTACTTCCATCCTAAGAAACCTATTGATCAGAAAATTTCCAATGGCTCTATCAGATAAATATCGGACATAACAATGACTTTTTTGACCATTTCCATAAAAAGAAAAATCCAAGTATAAGTAATTTGATGCTAAATTGGCTTGAGTTTGGTGAGAAGTCTTATAACCTACTCCTGGATGGGAAAGGCAATCTGAAGGTTTCTGATTTTGGACTGAATGTTTTGCACCAGGTATCATATTTTATTAATATATTTGAATATCCGCTAGGTTCTTAACGTTGTAAAATCACAGTTTTTAGCTATGAAACCCTATTCGCCTACTTAAAGTAACAAGAACTGAAAACTCAAAAAACCATATGCTTATCAGACGGGACATAAGCACTACCAATTGATATGAAATCAAGGCAACAATTTAGATAGATAAGTTTTGGTCCAGACATACAAGTAAGCAACATCTGCAAGCCTATGTGCACTTAGACTATTCAGACCTAGGAAAAAGTAGATGTGGAACATAAAAAATAGCAAGGAAAGAAAACATATCAATACAAAACATGTTATGTGCAAACTCTAAATTATCTTGTTAGACAAATACATATAGGTAATGGGCAACGATAAATCTTATAAATATCGGGTTAAATAGAGAAAGAAAATAAAGAAAGAACAGGAACACAAAAAGAAAAGGTGAGAAATTTACCCATATATGGAAGACAACAATGATGAAGAAGACCACAATT
>SNQJ01S0281955.1:0-11158 GCA_010110895.2 Picea sitchensis
TCTCATATGGAGGGAGAAGACTATGATGATTACTTGTTCCAGTACACTAGACATATCACTACATGAGTCATTATATCATCCACAACATCCATGAGTTAAATGCAAAGAATGTTCTGCAGAGAAATTGAATAAAGAGCATATGAAGAGCAATCTCAAGACTTTGAGACATAACAGAAAGAGACTTATGTATGCATATAAGAAGAAGACAACTTGGTGGAGAACCTCCAGTGCACAGCAGAAGCGTGGTGAAGATTTCCTATAACATCAAGATGACTACTCAGAAGATCAGATCTCATAATGATAGAAGAAGTTCCACATGGATATGTTCCAGTTATCCAACTATGATATACTCTATTGTTCAGATCTACATGAAGCCTTCACAGTATTCCATACTAAAGCACATTTGAAATCAAGCATTACATTATCCACGATGACGTCCAAAAAGGAGAGGTAAAGCTCTAGTATATTCCCACTGATGAGCAGACAACATATGCTCTGACAAAACCTCTATCCAGAATCAAGTTTGTATATTTCCGAGAGAAGATAGGGATCGAGAAGATTCTCCAAGCTAAGAGAAGGTACGGAAAAATATTTTTGAAAAACATTTATTTTTGTAATTTAAGTAAATCTCCAGTTAGGAGGGAGCATTTATATTTGCAATTGAAAAATAGTCCAGATTGGACAGATGCTTTCCTGTTCAGAAAGTGGACTGATATTTCTGACAGACAGTGACTTCCAATTGTAGTTAACATGGGAGGCAGATTGATTGTTGATGTATCATAGACAACGACTTCCCATTGTGGTTAACATGGGGAGTGGTCTAGGAAAGTCATTTTTCTTGGAAGTCACTTTGAGTAGTGGTCAAGTAGAATGGTCTACCTCGCTGGGCAGTCATTCTTTTGAAGTTCATAGTTGTGAGCAGTTTCGAAGAATGGTCAATTTTGGAGGTTGATGCAGGACATACATTCCTTAGGGCAGACTCATTCTCTCCAGATTACACTTTTTTTAGTGTCAGAGGAATGGCCCAGGGTGGGGCATAGTCTAGGCTCAACAATCAGGGACAGTCATTCCTTAGGGTTTATACATTCTCTCCAGGGTGCACTTTAATTAGTGAAGGAGGAATGGCCCAGGGTGAGGAATGGTCCAAACATTTCTTAGGGTTTATACATTCTGTCCAGGGTGCACTTTAATTAGTGTATGAAGAATGGCCTAGGGTGAGAAATGATCCAGGATCAGAAATCAGAAATAATCCTTCTTCCTTGTTTGTGAAGAATATGGCAGATAGCCCATTGCTAATGAGGGCAGATATTCTTTTAGATCTCACAAACGTGAGTGAAAGATTGGCCTAGAGGATTCAGTTTATCTTTAACAATATTTTTCTATATAGGATGGCATCAGATGATTTTTATGGAGACTACTTGTCTCCAGACAGTAGACATATACTACTATAGTGGATATGTTCCACTATTCGTGAGGCAGATATTCTTTCAGAGCTCACAGATGTGAGTGAAATATTGGCCCATGCAAATCAGTTTATATCATAACATTTTTTCTATGCAGGATGCTATCATATGTTTGTTATGAAGATTGTATGATAGTAGATGAGGACTACTGTNACTACTATGAATAGACATAGTTGTTCTCTATCCTTGTTCTAATTGCCTTGAAGACTATCAACAGTTTATTGGAGATAATGATCATCTAGATGGATGATGAACAAAGATTTTCCAGACGAAAAATAGTTCAGAACCTTTACTCCTCTTGTATAACTCTATGGTGAGAGTGACTTATCCAACATCATATCTAATTACTCAGATGAAGTATGGTTTCGAGAGTCGATGCAGCTGATGGTGATGGTGATGCTCATGATCTAGTCATGAAATAGTCTAGAAGACTATATTGATGCTACCGGGTAAATGGTATGTTTTTGTGCTCAAGTCCATTACCTGTAAATACCTCTCTAGCTATGAGGGAGTGTTAATATTATGGTAGCTATAGGAGGTATTTACCTCCACGTGTGAACCTGACGAGAATAGAAGACTCCAAGAAGCAAGAGAAACCCTAATGAGTTGGCTAATAACCCTAGAATCCTTGTCGGCTCAAGAAGAAAAATTATATTAGGCTATTAGCCTCAAGGAGAAGAAGTCGGCCATAAATAATAATAATATACTAAACAAACACTTATCCAAAAGGAGAAGTCGGTCTTAACAAAACTAGCAGAACTACTATAAATACAGGGCACTGGTTCTCATTTGCAGCATCTCAGAATTGTAGTTTTCCTAGTTGGTGTGCACTGCAGTTGCAGTCTTGTGCGCAGGTTTGGAGGAGGGTTGTAGGTGCAGCTGCAGCTGCAGCTAGTTTCAGTATTGGGTTGAATATCTCTTAGATAGGTTTTAGACTATCTAATCATCTTTTTGTGATGTGCCATCCTTGGGGAAAGATGCGCTACTCTTTGTTTGGCTATCTAGCCTAGGGTTTGCTTCCGAAGGAATTCTTAGTCAAGGTTAAGGTGCTCGGAGGGAGGCTTAGGCCTATGGTTGGGTGACGAGGGTATCGTCAATGGTAAAACGAGCTAACAATCTTCTATATTCTAATAGATTTCTCATCACATTCTGGTCGAGCCTCTGGTCACTACTGGACACCAAGCTCACCAAATCCATGGTCTTCCACACCCAGACAGATGGCCAAACCAAGGTTGTAAATCGAATGATTGTGCACATCCTTCGCATGTATAATTCAAAGCACCCTCTCACATGGGATGAGATACTTCCCTATGTACAACATAGCTACAACCAATCCTTGCATAGCTCAACCAGCCACAACCCCTATCAAGTGGGGTTGGGATTCCAACCATTGGGTCCCATAGATATTGCACTTCCCCTTGCGGTCACCTTGACTGAATCATCTCCTGCTCCAACTGAAGCTAACAAAGCCACCTGATTCATTGAGCGGATCTAGCACATCCACCAACAGGTTCAGGATATCCTACAAAAGTCCAATGAAAAGTACAAACAATGCCATGATCAACATCGGGTGCCTCATAAGTTTCAGGTGGGTGACAAAGTTTGGTTGCACTTGCAGAAAGAACACCTTACATAACCCCATCAGAAGCTTCTCCCATGCTGTTATTGACTATACACTATCACCAAGGTCATGGGGGATAATTCTTTTGATCTCAACATTCCTCGTTTCCTTGGCCTGCGCCCAGTGTTCAACGTGGATCTCTTTTGCCCTTATTTCCCACCATTATTGGACACCTCAGAAGTAGCAGAACATATGACACCAACGGATCTCAACCCTGACTGCATACAACAGGAATATAATGATAAGATTGTGGACAGACATATCAAGGGCACTTGAAAACAAAGGATCCGGCTTTATCGAGTCGTCAAAGCAGGGCAACTTCTGCACCAAGGCAAGTGGCTCACCCCAGGCCAAGTTCAACAGAAATTTCCTCATCTAATGGGGGACCTAAATGCAATGGATACCATTTCTTCCTAAGTATGGAGGATTGATCCAGATGGATATCGGTGGCCACCCACCTTTTCCAACTGGCTCAAAACAGTTTTCTGACAATTTTGGCAATTTACTATTTTTAGCAGTTTTAACTTCTGGGGCCATTTTGAGGGCCTAAATGAAGGTTTTTCGGTACCGAGCTACTCAATTATAATAAAAGGAATTATTTATCCCCAAACATGAATCTCCTCGATGATACCTTTCCAACGTTCTATCACACGCCTAAAACGGAGATCATATGCAAAAGATACGACCCCGAGAAGTTGATGTACTAACTTACCCAAACGGGGCCCACATGACTTTTGGTGCTTCATCTCCTAGGGTTAGGTTTTTGGATGTGTAAGGTTTTTGGCATTCTTTCTTATTGTAAAAATTCCAGCAGAGCCTCATTGTAACCTTCTTCTGGTGAATGTGTGTTGTCGTCACATCTCTTCTTAGAGATAAGCCGCCACCATTCCAACAAGCTTGTTTCCGCTGTATTTTACAGTTTCAGCTTATTTTGTTATTGAGTAGAAAACTAGTTTTACTGTATCTCTGTTATTTTGTGTTAAGCACCTGTTAATAATCTGTACTCATTTTGTTTTTCTCATAAAATCTGGATCACTGCTGGCCCTTTCGGCAACACCTGCGAAGCAGATGAAGTCTCACCCGAGGTAGAGGCAGGGGTGGTTGCAAGACTCAGGTGTCTGCAACCTTAGAAAGGACACAAATTTGTGATTATACAACTTACTAGAACACTTAGCACCCTTAGTTCCTCAATATACATTCAATAACCCCTTCGCATATAAGACAGAGCTTCACAACATTCACACTAATCTATAGTATTCAATCACTTAGAAATAGTAAGCTAGATCAAATCCAGTAGATCGACACTAAGCATCTTCATACACATCATATCTAACATTCATACACATCTAGGAGCACAAAGCATAAGAATATATTCCTACAAATATGAAATCACTTAGCAGAAGAAGAAGTAATAACATTGAATCAAAGCACAAAGCATCACACATATATTTACATGCTTCACCCCCACCCTGGGGCTACATCCACCAAATCTTCTTATTTATTATCTTGGTTAAGAAGTTACAACAAAGAGACTCAACTTTCCTCACTCCGCAAAGGACAGAAGATCTGCACAGCTCGCTAGATCCTTCTTCCTTGCGCTTCAGCACAAAGCCTTTCACAACCTCCTACAACAACTTGCACTTATCTCTACAAGTCTCTTACAATCATGCATAGAGAATTTACAATCCACATCCGATCACACAGATATAATTACTAGCATTAAGCCATCGACTCTCTTCTACCTTGCCTAGGCATCTATTTATACATACAAAAGTGGGCCTAAGCGTGGGTAAACCCACAGATGGACATCCCTTTCCCATTACATTAACCCAAACCCTAAAAAGGGGCCCAAAAGTGGACCGAGATCCCGTGATAACTGTTTCATCTTGCGTGCTTCCTTCGATAGGGAATCAAAGTCCCCAAAACATTCAAATATGACGAAGTATCTCCCACAACTTGGTCAAGGGCCAACAGGCCCCCAACACTCACATGTGACTCGTCCCAAGTCACTCAGGTGTGATCAATTTTGCTTCGAATGCCTCGATCTTGGCCTGAGCTTCTTTGACCTGCTGCATTGCAACTACTTCTTTCTCGATGAACTACTGGATGAGTGCGACATTCATCGACCCTTCTAGGTGTTGCTTTGTTGAATTCACAACATGTTCTAGCTCTGTTTCTTGGTTCTCAATCTCTATAAATAGCTGACATGCCTTATCCTGCAAAGGTTGAAGTTGTTGAGTTACTTCCATTACTTTGCTCTGGATTATATGGATCTGCTACTATGTTATGCGCTGCTTGGAAGACCGTTTCATTTTCTCTATGGGTGATAGGGCCTTCAGATGCACCTGTACCTTTTCGGATTCATGCTTCGCCTCCTGGAGCTATGACTCCAATTTGTGCAATTCAGGATTCTTGGTTAGGTTCTCATGTACCTATGCACTTCTGCTACTTAATTGTTTGCATTCCTCAGTGAGTCTTTTAATCCTTTCTACTGTGCACTAGGAAGTCATTTCTCATTGGTCATGCTCTTCTTGCGGGGTACTTCGTATGGTTTGAAGATCTAATTCTATGACTCTTTGTTGAATTTGCTGAATAACTTCAGCAAGCTTCATCACTTGGTGTTCTAAGGGTTCTTCTTATTTCTACTCTAAGACAGTCAAAGAGAAAAATGATCTGTTGACTGCTTCTTCGATCTCGATCTTCTTTGCGAGCAGTTTCTTCTTTTATTTTTGGATCTTCGCTCTGTCTTCTTCCAATTTTTCTTTGAGAGCGTCCCTCTCTTGTTGTGCAACTTGGCGTTGCTCGATGATTTCCTCCTGTGCTTGCTTTAAGGCTTGGGTGGCCTCTGTGGTTTCTTCCTATTTTTTCTGAAGGCGTGCTTCGACTGTGGCAGCAATATTGCAGATTTAAACTGGTTCATCTCCCTCTTATGTTGTTGCTTCTGGCAGGGGTGCAGTGGAGACTGCGCAGCTAGACCAAAGTGCTTGCTGCACTCCTTGGAGCTCTCTCTCAATTCGGTTGAACATTACCTCTTTCTTGGCTTCCTTATTTCTGTTATTTATTCTATAGCTTTGTTCATAGTGGTGAGGAGGAAACTGAATTCATCTGGGGTGAGAGTGGTCTTCATCTTGGTTATAGGGGTTCTAGGTTTCTCTTGGGAGGAAGGTTTCAGAGGTGAAACCTTCCTTTTCTTAGATGATTCCTCTTCATCTTCTGGCCTCTATTCGAATTCTTCATCATTACCATCTTGCTCGGGTGTAATGGATGTTGTCCATATAGATCTGTTGTCTATATCCTGTATTTCCTCATCCTTCTTCGTCTTCGTTGTTTTCTTCATCTTACTGGGCCCAGGTGTATCCTGTGCAGCTTTTGGGTTGTTGATGTTAGAAAATTTTGTGGGGTCTGTTGAAACAAGGAGGTCTGCCAACCATTCCTTGGTGATTTCCTCCAGGTCTTCTTCTTCCATCTTATAATAAGATTGTAACTACTCTTTGTTCTCATCAGTGCGTGATGTTGTGTAAATGAAGTGGCAGTCCGCGCTGAACTTCATTAAGGGCCTGAACCTGAAGAGGGTATTCGAGGGTATTTGAGGCTCAAACTAGATGGTGTGCTTCAACTGATTATAGTAGGCATGGAATACGGTATTGGATTTCCATTGTTTTCTCATATCATTCAAATTCCATAAGGTACTTTACTCTGCGGCTAAGGGCTCGAAAGGGTCGAGGTCCGGGAAGGTTGCATCTTCTAGTATCTCCCATGCAACGAAAGATATAAGTATCAAGAGCCAGCTAAAATGGAATTCATGCCATTGATCCTAGGCTTCTCTGTAGTCGATATCTAGTTGATTCACCAGGTACTTCACCTAGCTCATTTGTAGTTCCTCTGTGCACTTTCCTGCGAGGTCAACTACAAAGACAGATACTTGCGTGGGTCTATTCTTGCGAACGATCTTCCCTATGATCAGCTGACATGCAAGGCAAACTGTGCCACTCTAAATAGAGGCTACCTTGTAGCCTTACACTCCTTTCTCAACATCGCTATAAGATTCTTTGATATTTTGAGCAAGAGCGCGGTCTGCGGTCTTTCCAAGATAGTAGTCATGGGGATCAGGGCCCTGCATGCTAAGACCTATGATCCTATTGATCAACGTTGGCTCAACTATGATGCGGTGGTTCAACCATAGGTATCCTTCATGGTAGCTCGACAGGAGTATCTTAACACATGAATTGACTTCTTGGTGATGTCTAAAATGTGGGATCTTCATGATGTTCAACATAGTGGACTGCGCGAGGTTCAAAGTCCATTGCTGAGGGACGATCTTCGATTTTTTCCCTTGGTTCTGGTTAGGTACTTCTATAGGGTAAGTGTGTTGTATACTTTACGATCCCCCAAGTTGAAGTCACTAAACTTCAATGCTGCAATCTTGTCTTGATCTGCGCGGGTAGGATGGATGGAACCAACCTCTCATTGGCCATATCATATTTATGTTTGGTTTTTCTTTCTTTACCGGCTGCGGATGTTCCTACTTGAGCAGTTGATGGGGAGGCTTGCACTCCTCTTGTCGATGATGCATGTAAACCTATAGAAAACCCTCATTCTGACTTGACTCTTTCGGTTCTGAGGCTAGCGAGTACCTCTCTTTTAGATTCTTCAGCTGCACTAAATTCATCAAACATACGTACTCGGAAAGAAAAATTAATCGGGGTTAAAAACGATCTCAGACACTGTACTAGGATGACCAACCAGATCGCAATGACCACTGTATACAACTACTATTCATCTAGATTCTAATTCTTAGTTGGAAAAATTGTTCTTCATGCATGGAACGACAAACTAAATAAGAAATTCGACAACGGTCTTCTTGCAATGGGCATGAAGCTTCCATTAACGTTGATCTGTCTGTTATGGTGTGGTCCAACAGTCTAGTGATGATCCTTTAATGATTTTCTATCTATTCGGGAAGGAAGTCAAATAGGTATATTGGTCCAACGGATATATCGATTCATTGTGGTGAAGTGCCATAGGTCGTTGTTCTGATATCTCGGCGAAGTTCCCATTCTGCAAGTTTTCTTTCTTCGATGTTCTATCTGGAATCTTCTACAACTTTTCAATCTTTTCCTTCTTCTTACTTAACTTTCTAGATTTCTTTGTAGTGAGCTTCCTCTTAATAGTTCTTTTCTTGTTTTGGCTCTTATTTTCCTTGGATATAGTTACTTCGTGTTGCTGAGGTTATTTCTTAGGGTTCAGGTATAACATCTCATCTTTATCTGAGATAGAAACTTCAGTCTTATATGAGTCCTCTGGTGTTTTGATAATTTTGACATCTGGGTTCCTAGTGTTATATAGCTTCAATCTGTTCTCTTGTTCTTCAATCAACTGCACAATCCTTATGTTCATGAAGTCTTTTAACTCTTGTCTCTATTGTTCTAAAACTTTTTCTTCTTCCTTCTTTCTGGCTTGATATCTTTCAATCCAAGGATTTCCAAGTAACATAGTAAACAAGGCGTTTTCCTCAATAAATTTGATAATCTCAAAATCTTATTCTGTTGAATTTCCATTAGCATTCATAGATATCTAATTGAGCCTTCCACATAGGTTCACTAGTTTACCTCTAAATGACCCTATTCCACTCAGTGAAGGGGTCATAACAGGACTCCCTATAGCTTCAAAAGTTCTTTCTGTCATAACATTCACTTGTGTTTCCTCATCTAGAACATAGTTAATGAAAAAGTCTGCTATTCTTACCTCGATGCATTCTTTCTTGTTAAATAAATCTGATAATCTAACATGTCGGTGATCATTGAAGGTGTCTTGTATCTGTAGTAACATCTTGTCTGATTCTCTCTGGGGTTCTTTTATTTCTGGATATGCCTTAGGGTTTTATTCTTTCAGATTCATGCCTTCAATTTTAGCAATCATTCTAGGGAAATCTAATACTTCATGGTCCAAATCTTTGAAACAAAGACAACTAGGTCTTCCAACAGGGAATTCCTTAGCAAGATGTCTCGGCCTTCTGCAACTATAACAGAGGGTTAATCCTCTCTTTCTTTTAAATGATCCCCAACCTCTTTTGTACTACACACTAGGGTTAAGGTAGCTAGCCTGCAAAAATTTCTTTCGAGGATCCTTCATCCGCTTGTTAGTCCAGACATTCTTTCTATGCATAGGTATAACATATCTATCAGATATATTCATATCAAACTTTTTATCATCTATCAGAGCCCTAGTTTCCAAGCTAGGACATAATCTATCAAACATACCTAGATCCATACTAAAAAAAAATTCACTTATTTTACTTTCGCAGAGCACAAAGCTTCTAGATATAAAAAATTTTGACTATTCTTACCTTTATCAGAGAACAAAGCTTACAAATATTACCTCTTTTCTCCATATCTGACCTTTCTTTCTTGGCACAAAGCTTCACAGGTTAAGTAGAACACTACATACTAGGGCAAGAGATCTAGGCATAGAGATTTCACGGTTTCTAGATCGAATCATTGCACAAAGATTTTCTTTCTCAGTTCCCAACAATCACAGTTCTGATCACGGCAATAGAACCATTTGTTGGCACAGGGGCAGACCTAGGGTTCAACGCTACAAGAGAGCACCATCAAATCTCTAACTACCGGTCCTTTCGGCAACACCTACAAAGCAGATGAAGTCTCACCCAAGGTAGAGGAAGGGGTGGTTGCAAGACTTAGGTGTCTACAACGTTAGCTGGGACACAGATCTATGATTATACAGCTTACTAGAACCCTTAACACCGTTAGCTCCTCAAGATACATTCAATAACCACTTCACTTATAAGACAGAGCTTCGCAGCATTCACACTAATCTATAGTATTCAAGCACTTAGCAACAATAAGCTAGATCAAATCCAGTAGATCAGCACTAAGCATCTTCATACACATCATATCTAACATTCATACACATCTAGGAGCACAATCATAAGCAGATATTCCTACAAATATCAAAGAAGTTAGTAGAAGAAGAAGTAAACACATTGAATCAAATCACAAAGCATCACACACAGATTTACGTGGTTCACCCCCACCCTGGGGCTATGTCCGCCAACTCTTCTTCTTTATTATCTCGGTCAAGCAGTTACAACATAGAGCCTAAAAAATCCTTACTCCGCACAGGACAAAAGATCTGCACAGCTCGCAAGATCCTTCTTCCTTGCGCTTCAGCACAAAGCCTTTCATAACCTCCTACAACAACTTTCACTTAGCTCTGCAAGTCTCTTACAATCATGCACAGAGCATTTTCAATCCACATTCAATTACACAGATCTAATTACTAGCACTAATCCATCAACTCTCTTATACCTTGCCTAGAAATCTATTTATACATACAAAATTGGGCCTAAGTGTGGGTAAACCCATGGGCCGACATCTCTTTCCCATTACATTAACCCAAACCCTAAAAAGGGGCCCAAAAGTGGACCGAGATCCTATGATCTCTACTTCATCTTGCGCACTTCCTTCGATAGAGCGTCGAAGTCCCAAAATGATCAAATATGACCAAGTATCTCCCACAACTTGGTCAAGGGCCAACACCGTCCTTCGATTATAGGGTGATACGCTGTGCTAAAAGGTACTCCCTGTCAAAATCAATTGCAAGACATTTTTATTCCATATTGTCATTGATCTTTAAACTTTAAATGGGATGATGATATTGGCATGGTGAATCCAGGAAAACAAGGCCCATGGAGAAGAAGCTTCGTGTATATCTTGTTACATGAAAGACAATCCTGGAGCAATAGAGGAAGATGCTCTCAATCATATCAACGCCATGATCAGTGACGTGATTAAAGAATTAAATTGGGAGCTTCTGAAACCAGACGACAATGTTCCCATGTGTTGCAAGAAACCTACTTTTGATATCAACAGACTTTTCCATCATGGGTACAAATACTGAGATGGCTACAGCATTTCCAACATTGAAATAAAGAGTTTTGTGATAAGAAACCTCCTTGAACCCGTGCCTTTCTAACCACATCTCAAATCTACAAGAAGTTGGTACTTTGTTTAAGTGTGTTAGTTTCATGGTGTTCTTGGATTAGTTCAATGAG
>SNQJ01S0281958.1:0-11051 GCA_010110895.2 Picea sitchensis
GAAATGAGAAACACAAATATTTTTATTATATCCAAAAATATATATTTGTTTTCCTATGTTAAACATTACATTGCATACACAAATTTATGGTAAAAGACAAATTAATGTCACATCAAAAGCAAACTCATTGCTATAGTCCCATGAGAGGAACTAATAAGTATGTTGAATAATAAAGAGGTAATGCAAGAAACGTAAACCCTAAAAGAAGAAGAAACTACAAATTCTAGAGGGTTTCTTTTCTACCTACAATATTTCTATAAAACTATCTTATAATACAACACTAGCTACCTAAAAGCCTAAGAAGACTGTACAAGGTAACTATTTAAACCAAGACATAAGAAAACTAAACAAAAATAAAAATAAAAAATAAAACTAAGTGCCAAAAAAAGAAGCCAAAAAATGTGAAAAATGGCAAAAGAATTACACTAAACTAGTATGAAAATGGCCAAAAAGGATGTTGCCACTATAGAAAATTGTGTTGGATTAAAAAATTAAGGCCAAAACTTACCTTGTACAAGTGTAGAAAAAGAGACAAAAACTACATTATACCTAAAACTAGAGGTAAAGTTACTAAGCTACAATTATGGTAGAAACAAGGGTTTTTTTTACTAGAGAACCTATTGGAAACAATAGAAGATAAAAACACAAATAAAATTCAAGTTTAAACATTATACATGCAAGGTAAGGAGGTTAATATCTCTATTGGAAACAATAGAAGATAGAAACACAAATAAAATTCAAGTTTAAACACTATACATGCAAGGTAAGGAAGTTAATAGGCACACCTCCAATGGGAAAAGAAGATTTAAATCCCACTAGGGTTGTCCATCTACTAGCTAGTATTTGTCACAAGAGTGAGCTAAAAAACCCCTTAAAATCTATATTTATAGTTGCGAATCAAACAACAAACAAATGATTAAAATATCTAAAAATAAAATAATAAATATATTCACATACATTAAACTCTAGTAGATATATTCACATACATTAAATCCTAGTTAATGTAAAAAGTAAAATACACATGCTTAAAATAAATCCTATTTAATATGAATAAGGAAATAAATATTGTCAAATTACTCATTAACACAATAAAAAGGAAACGCGTCAACCACTTATCGATGAACTTGTTGAAGGCAAAAGGGCTTCAAAGCTTTTGGTGTGCTTCCAACTCCAACGCTAGTTGACAAAGAAAGTAAAGAAACTAAAATATTAAACCAAAGATTCCAGTTGCATTTATTTAAATAGACTGATGTGGTGGAGAAGTGACCTTAAATGCTTTATTTTTTATAATTTTATGGTGGGCCATCCTCTTGACATGGTTTAAATATAAATATAATAATTAGAAACTGAATTTGAAGTGTGACGCATTTAATTAACAAATTAACTAATTTTATTTTTTTCTTTATTTTTTGAAAATAGAATTTAGTGTATATTTGCAAATATTTTAAAAGGAATAATAAAAATTTATTTTTAAGGTTACTGCCAAGTCAGATATCAAATTGGTGCAAATTGGTGTATGAGACCCTTCTGTCTAGTGATTTGATTGGTAAAGTTTATTGAGGTATACATACCCCATTTTTCTGGATTTGAATTTATGAAATACATGTTCGCAAATAAGCTTTCAAAATTCAAAGATGAACGTTTTTGTATGGGGTTAGTTAAACTTTCTATTTTTGGGTTTTTTGACAGGAATCTTGCTATGTAAATTTAGACAAAATCTCTATTTTCTATTGTTTAAATTATATTTCTGAATGCATAAATAAATTCAGCCTCTTGAAAACCCTTGAAACACAAAGATTATACAAACTTAACAACTCAAATCTGCAGATCCAACCATTCAGACAAAATCAAACTTTATTAAAAATAAAAAAAAAATAAAAATGTTTAAAATACTGTATTATTATGAAAATTTTACAAAATTCTAATTTTACAAAATTGCATATGAATGCATAATCCGTAATTAATACATGTACTGAAATAACCAGGTGCAATAAATGACGGCACTGTACAATATCACCCACCTGTTATCTCGCCCCCGTAAACAGGACTAATCAATTCCATCGTACCGATGAGAAATTGCCCCATTTCTCACAGAGGGATTTTAAAACTTCAATTACAAATTTCAATGTTTTTATCTTTCAATCCGGATCGACGCGAAATAGATCCAAGGATACATGGAATCGGTTCAGAGTATTTTTCTTCCGGGGAGATTGCAGATTAGAACTAAATTTACAATTTGGACCGAAATCTGGTACAAATTTCGAATCATCATTTGGCTAATCCGTCGTCGAAATTGAGGGCATAACTGAGAGGATCGTACTGAAACCGGGGACGTTTAGACCTACCTGATGGGCTTTTGCCGCCCTTCTTGAACACCAGGCGTACCAAACATTTCCACTTGATCTGTATTTTTCCCCGGAAGTTCCGCTTCCTTCCCGCTTCTGCGTTTATTGCTTTCGGCCCCCGATATATTTTAACAACGGCGCAGACTCTGAGACGGGCTATACCATAAGTAAAGCAGCGGAACAAACGTGTTATAGATAATCTAGGCCGAGAAGCTGAGCGGGCGGGCGTATAGTAAATCTCCTCTTCACTCAGCAAGAGTGGAGTGCTCTCATGATCAACCATTGTAGAGCAGATAAAATGGAATTATTCACTTGGATCCTGCAAGAATAAGAGTTGANGGATTTTAAAACTTCAATTACAAATTTCAATGTTTTTATCTTTCAATCCGGATCGACGCGAAATAGATCCAAGGATACATGGAATCGGTTCAGAGTATTTTTCTTCCGGGGAGATTGCAGATTAGAACTAAATTTACAATTTGGACCGAAATCTGGTACAAATTTCGAATCATCATTTGGCTAATCCGTCGTCGAAATTGAGGGCATAACTGAGAGGATCGTACTGAAACCGGGGACGTTTAGACCTACCTGATGGGCTTTTGCCGCCCTTCTTGAACACCAGGCGTACCAAACATTTCCACTTGATCTGTATTTTTCCCCGGAAGTTCCGCTTCCTTCCCGCTTCTGCGTTTATTGCTTTCGGCCCCCGATATATTTTAACAACGGCGCAGACTCTGAGACGGGCTATACCATAAGTAAAGCAGCGGAACAAACGTGTTATAGATAATCTAGGCCGAGAAGCTGAGCGGGCGGGCGTATAGTAAATCTCCTCTTCACTCAGCAAGAGTGGAGTGCTCTCATGATCAACCATTGTAGAGCAGATAAAATGGAATTATTCACTTGGATCCTGCAAGAATAAGAGTTGACAGAAGCAGAGAAAGAATACGACGGAAAACGTAAAGAGCATACAAAGAATAGAGAGATATCTATATGTATATATAGATAGATTCCGCCGGCAGGGTTGACCCAGATTGCGTCGTGCCAACGTTGCATAAGGAAAGGACCGGATGTTGCAGAAAGTCCAACCTGGTAGCCAGCTGCGACTGTCCCCAACCCACTGATATATATATTGTATATATAACCATAAACGTGTTCCAAGTTCCAACCCACTGAGAGATATATATTGTATATATAACCAGAAACGTGTTGATTGGTTGAGATGAATATACATGCTCGGGTGGACCGTTTCCTACGTCGGTATTCAACATCGGGTCTGGCACGACCCGGTCCATGTCAACCCTGGCCACGGCTGCCACCACGTCTTTATCTGGTTTATTATAAACTAGTTCTTCACGCTTTTGTTTTTTTTTTTTTTAAAGAAAAAACGAATCATTTACATTCGAAATTAGTATCCTAATAGAAAATATAGCGGGTGTGAAATTCCACTTTCGTACTCCCGAGGTCGATAGTCTATTAAGGTACTTATTTGTCATTTTTCTTTATTAAGATTATTTTTATTTTTGGAAGTTTTATAGATATATTGATTTTTTTGGAATATATTTTTCGACCAATTTTTATTGAAATTCAATAAAAACTTGTTGAAACTCTAGATTTAAATGATATTTAGAATAGTTCAGAAAACAACATTTATATTGAAATTTAGTCTAAATAATCTAAATTTATTTTAATTTAGGATTTAGCATATGTATTGAAAAGGATGAAATCTCTAGCCATACTAATCTTTCTAACCTTTATTTAATGTTTTTCAAAACTTAATCTTTATCTATACTTTTTTCAATGGGTGTTTCACCGATATTAAGGTGTAGTGTATCATTTTATGTAGAATGTAAAATGATTGGGAAAATAACATTTATATATATATGGACATATAAATGGACATGTGTAAGCTAATGATGTTTTCTCAAGTGACAATGTAGATATGGAAAAATGACAATATATTAACTTGAAGTTGGATTATTAAAGTATTTTTACAATGAATTTGAATATGGTGTAAAAAGATGAAATGTGGGAAATTGAATTAGCTTTAGGAATATATAATTTCTATTTATAGAAATTGTGAATAACTATGTGAAATATGAGTTTTTCTAACATTGATATGTTAATTTTCAAGCAAAATATAAGGTATATATCTCCATTAGAGCACTTGTTGAGTACAAAACCCATTGTTCTAGTGGGTGTATTTTTTCAAAATTTATAATATTAATTTTATATATTTTTTAAGTTATGAAAATCAATATATCTTTGAAATCTATTGGGGTCTTAACATTATTAAACATTTGGGTCTTAACATTATTAAACAACTTTTTTTAGATTGTAGATCTTATGATCTGTTCTAGTGTGGTTTATAACTTATTTTTAAAATGGTTACGATAATAACAAGTTATAATAGAAATAAAAGAGGTATGTATTTTAAGATTTGATATATGTCCAGACAAAAATATATTAAAAATAGTAAACAATATTAATTTATTTTTAAATTATATATTTGGAATCTAAGCTCTATCTATGTAGTTTCATCAACAATGGATTTGTGTAGCATATAGAAAAGTAATTTAAAAAACAAAGACATTCAGAGGTATTCATAAAAATGGAGGTTTTAATGTATTTCTAGACCAAACCACTAGGTTTTTCATTCCGAACTAGGAAACCAACTCATCAAACACATATGCTAGAGTTTTCATTCCTACTCCCCAAAAAATTGAAATGGAACTAATGTGCATGGGATCCTAACAATGCACACACATTTCTAAAGCACACGTGTTATTAGGAACAAGAACACAAAATCTCTCTCTCTCTGTCTCTCTCAACCCCTCTCTCCCTCTCTCTCTTTGCCCCCTATTTCCCTCTCTCCTTGTCTCCCTCTCCTCCTCTCTCTCTCCCCCACTTATCCAGATGGATAATGGTGGCCACCCACCTATTCCAACTGGCTTCTCGTGTCCATTTTTTGTTCATCACGTCTTTTTGTATTGCTTTATAATTGTGAGTTCTACACTTCTGGGGATTTATGAAGCCTCACAGATTCTCTAGATGGATACGGGTGGCCTCTCGCCTAATCCAACTGGCCTATTTTGTATGTTTTCATATCAACACATCTTGTTGTGCTTTCAGAGCCGTTTTGAGGCCCTAAACATTGTTTTTTTAACTCGCCACAGTCAAACTGTAGACAAAGTCAAAGTCAGATAGTGAAATGTGTAGTTCTTTGAAAGACCTTTCCAATGGGCTATCATGTGCCTAAAACAGAGGTCGTATGAAAAAGTTATGACCCTAGGAAGTTGAGGTACCAAATTACACCAACTTACCCATAGGGCCCACATGACTTTTGGCGTTTCACCTTCTAGGGTTAGGTTTCTGGATGTCTAGGGTTTTGGAATTCATGAGTAATATGAAAAGGGCCTATGGATCCTCATTGTAATCCATTCTGCTCAAAGGGATGCACGTAGCAGCCACATCTCTTCTCAAAGATAACTACCACCATTCGAGCAAGTTTCAGTTCTTCAATTTTATAGTTTCAACCTATTTCATTATTTAATAGAAGATATCGTTCACTGAATATTTGTGTTATTCTTCCTATCTCTATGTTTATGGTATTCATTCTATAATCAGTTCGTTCCGCTCCTAAATCCGGATCAGTGGTATCAGAGCGATCTGCTCTTCATTTATTTTTCTTCGTGCATGTCCCCGACAATGTGTGGGTACAAGAAGTTGGGACATGAACCAATCGATCCATTACCAGATCGGCCACACTGAGCTTGATAACAACCCATGGGAGACGAAAAGAAAGATGATGGACCAGGAGATCCTATTAAAATGTTTTTCGACAAATCCCTCGCGCGACAAAGGAACAAAATGATGGATAATTTCATGCAGATCCTTCGACGGTTGCCCATGGGAGAAGCATATTCATCAGGAGGCCATGTAACCCCCTTCAAGGTACAGGTAAATTTTGATATTCCATTATTTGAAGGACTAATAGATGAGAATGCTATAGATAAATGGTTAAATATGCTCGAAGGATATTTTTCGGTCCATAATTTTTCCGATCGGAAAAAGATCACTTTTGCAATCCTCAAGGTCGTTCCCCATGTTAAATATTGGTGGGATACCTACTTTGAGCAAAGGGTTGTGGACGAATCTACAATTTTGTGGTGGCCCCTACATGGGATTCCTTTCGGGACGCCATTAAAGAAAAATACTACCCTGTTGGAAGTTACGAGGACCAGTAAACCAGATGGACCATCGTACGTCAAGAAAGGGACCAAAAAGTACCAGACTTCACCAATATTTTCCATACCCTCTGCACCAAATTGGGTATCAAATATTATAAGCGTCATCTGGTGCTCAAATACTGCGACTGTTTTCATAGATACATTCAAATAGAAATAGAGTTCTTGGACATCGTCTCATTGGGCACAACTTATAGATACGCTGTCAAGATTGAGCAACAATTTAAGGAGAAACAATGACAGTTTGGATCTACAAACCCCTCACAGCCGAAGCAGGGAAAATGAAACCCCAACCCACACAGCAGGAGACCAAGTCATGATGGCCTCCCTCAGGACAATCTGTCCAAGCCGCAACACAAGAAGAGAAACAAGAAGACGAAGAAGGACATGGGAAAATGGTGTGAGTACCATAAAATTCCTTGGCACAACATCGACGAATGCTACTTCAAGGAGTCCCTCGTGGCTGAGCTGAAGGCTTATGAGTCAAAGGTTGATTCTGATTCCAAGTCAAATCCTGAAGGAGGGAAGCAGATTATTGATGCTGAACCCAGTGCCACGATCACTACCACCAAATTCTAGCCAAGCGAACTAGAAGAACTAGAGGAAGGGGAATGCCTCTTTCACTCACAGATGTGGGTCAAGGGGGCTCCGTTTCACTTCATTGTCGACAACGATAGTCAGAAGAACCTGATTTCAATAGAGGTCGTCAAGTGGATGAACATGCCAATGACACTACACCCCCAACGCTACACCATTGTCTGGCTTCGTCAAGGAATATATCTCTGTGTCAATGAACAATGTCATCTATCCTACGACATCAAGCCTTTCAAAGATGAGGTACTATGTGATATTTCTCCCCTTGAAGTTTGTGATGTTCTTTTAGAACAACCATTTTTGTGGAAGTGTCATGCTATGTATGAGTCTAGACCCCACAGTGTTATTATTACAGGTAGACAATTGTATAGGATTCCAGAGGTGGCATCGCCTACTGCTATTTCTTTAATCTCTGCTAAGCAATGCAGTAAGGTCATTTCACAGAACGAGAAGTTCATCTTCTTTGTGAGCAGAAGGTCGTTGCCACATCTGTGGCCTCTACACAACACCTCTCTTTGCAGCAGAAGCAAGTGGACGGGATCGTGGAAGAATACATATACATATTCATCTCACCTATAGGGGTATCGATACACTGCCAAGTCAATCATCTAATTGATCTGACCCCCGACGCACCTTTACCTAATGGACCAGTCTATCTATGCTCGTTGATGGAGAATGACGAAATCGGGCATCAGATCTGAGAGATTCTTCAAAAGGGGCACATCAGACCCAACTCCTCCCCTTGCGGAAGCCCGATTGCACTGGTGCAGAAAAAGGATGGGACCTGGCGACTCTTCATATTGATTATAGATCCTTAAACAAAATCACAGTAGGAACCACTATCTCATTCCTATGATGGATGACCTTATTGACCAACTCAAGGGGGAAAAGTTCTTCAACAATATTGACCTGAAGTCTGGATACCATCAGGTTCCCATCGAACCAACGGATGTCTGGAAGACAACCTTCAAGTCTAAGGAAGGTCTCTACGAATGGCTAGTCATGCCCTTTGGCTTAACAAATGCACCAACCACTTTTGTGAGGTTGATGGACAATGTATTGAGACCCTTCACCAAATCCTTTGTGGTAGTATATCTGGATGACATCCTCATCTTCAGTAGAACATGGGAGGGGCACATGTCACATATTTAGCAGGTTTTGAGCACTCTACGACATCACAAGATTTATGCCAACTTGGAAAAATGATCTTTTGGCATGAACATGGTCCAATACCTAGGCTACATTGTTGATGAGCATGGGGTACATGTTGATCCAACTAAGATCCAAGTCATCTGTGACTGGCCAACCTCGACTACACTGACTGAGCTTCAGAGCTTCTTAGGACTCGCCAATTTTTATCGACGGTTCATGTTGGGATTCTCCCATATTTCCTGGGCCCTCAACTAGGTGACCAAGGGCGGTGGTAGGGAAAGTTTGTATGGGGGAAGGAGAAGAAATGAGAATTTGAAAATCTAAAACATCGTTTGTGCTCAGCTCCCATACTCTCCTTGCCCGATCTGCAACAACCATTCGAGATTGAAACTGATGCGTTTCACTATTTTGTGGTTGCAGTTCTCACTCAGCATGGGCATCCGGTGGCATACCATAGTGAGACACTCTCCGATGTTGTCCGTAAACACCCCACCTATGACAAAGAAATGTATTCCATTGTACAAGCCTCCCGTCAATGGAAACATTACATTCTGAGGACAAAGACGATCATACACATTGATCACAAGCCTCTGTAGTTCATATAGACATAGGGGAAATTGTAGAACAACTGCCATTAGAAGTGGGCCACCTACTTGCAGTAGTTCCATCTCAACATCAAGTATAAGACAAGTATCTCCAATCGTGTCGTTGACTGCCTCAGTCGGCCTCCTGTGGTTGCACTTACCAATGAGTTCCAATCCTGTGGAAATGAAACATCGGAGTGGCCCCAACTTTACCAACAAGATCCGGACGTCACCATCACATATCAGCTCTTGGGTACAGGTGCCACTGTCATTGATTTTCACATTCAGGAAAGACTCTTATGCCACCGAGGCCATGTCTTTGTTCCTACAAGCGAGCATGCAAAGCTGATTTGGGAAGCCCACTACAGTTGGGTGGTAGGACATTTTGGCGTAGAGAAAAATGTGGCCATCCTTCAGAAACATTTTTATTGGAAAAAAATTTGACTGGACGTCATTAAGTATATTAGATCTTGCATTGCATGTGCCATTTCCAAGCCGTCCATCAAGAAGCAAGGATTATACACCCCTTTTCATATTCCTGAGAATTCGTGGGATTTCATCTCCATGGATTACATGTCTGGTTTTACGACCACTAAGCACAAAAATGACTGTGTGTTTTTGGTCATTGATTGATTTTGGCCTGTAAGAAGACTAGCACAATGGCTGATACTATCAAGCTCTTCTTAGAACGAGTTTGGGTGCACTTTGGGATACCGCAGACCATGATCTCCGACCGAGACAACAGGTTCCTCAACACCTTTTGGTCGAGTCTCTGGTCTCTGTTGGACACCAAGCTCACAAAATCCACTTCTTTCCACCCCCAAACCAATGGCCAAACCGAGGTCGTCAATCGGATTATTGTGAACATCTTGCGCATGTACAACTCTAAGCATCCCCGTACATGGGACACGAGTCTCACATATGTCCAACACAGTTACAAAAAATCTCTCCATAGTTCCATCGACCATATCCCATTTCAGGTGGTTTTGGGATTCCAACCCTTGGGACCCATTGACGTTGCACTTCCTCTTGCCACTGCACAGACAGAGTCTTCCCCTGATCGGTTTGCAGTTGACAAAGATACCATATTCATTGAGTGGATTCAACACATCCACCAACAGGCCCATGATATTTTGCAGAAATCCAATGCTCAGTACAAGCAGTGCCATGATAAAAACAGGGTACCACACTAGTTTCAGGTTGGCGACAAAGTCTAATTACATTTGTAGAAGGAGCATCTCATCGGGTGCCATCCGAAGCTTCAACCACTTCATTATGGGCCTTACACTATCAACAAGGCTTTGGGTAGCAATGCTTTTGATCTGAACACTCCACCCTTCCTTGTTTTGCATCTAGTATTCAATGTGGACCTCCTTCGACCATATTTCCCACCATTATTGGACACCTCTGAGATCGCCGAACAATTGACACCAATAGAGCTCAACCCTGACTGCATGGAACAATCATCCATCGATTAGATAGTGGACACACAGGTCAAGGGCACTTTCCAACAACAGATCCATCTTTATCAGGTTGCCAAGGCATGGCAACTCCAACACCAAGGCAAGTGGTTCACCCAGGGCCAAATCCAACAGAATTTTCCTCACATGATGGGGGAACTCAACGCAATGGATACCATTGCTTCCTAATGGGGGAGGATTGATCCAGATGGATATTGGTGGCCACCTACCTATTCCAACTAGCTCCTTGTGTCCATTTTTTATTCAACACGTCTTTCTGTACTACTTTATAATTGCGAGTTTTACACTTTTGGGGATGTATGAAGCCTCAAACATTCTCCAGGTGGATACGGGTGGCCTCTCACCTAATCCAACTTGAATATTTTGTATGTTTTCATATCAACACATCTTGTTGTACTTTTAGGGATGTTTTGAGGCACTAAACGTTGTTTTTTTGACTCGCCACAGTGAGACTGTAGATGCAGTTAGAGTTTGATGGTGAAATGTGTAGTTCTCTGAAAGACCTTTCCAACGGGCTATCATGCACCTAAAACAGAGGTTGTATGCAAAGTTTATGACCCTAGGAAGTTGAGGTACCAAATTACACCAACTTACCCATAGGGCCCACATGACTTTTGGCGTTTCACCTTCTAGGGTTAGGTTTTTGGATGT
>SNQJ01S0281959.1:0-11158 GCA_010110895.2 Picea sitchensis
TCTTGTTTTGTTCTAGCTTCCTATGGAAGTTAGGGAGATCTGTTTGTGTCCGCACTTACCGATAAGTTAGATAAAAAAATTGGTGACCATAATAGGGATAAGACCTTTTTTGGTTTTTTGCCTCTTATTTGATTTTAGCTTGTCTTCTTTTGGTAAAATTCATTCTCTGAGTCCGTGGGTGATCCATCTTGACTCCCTGGGTCTGAAGTTTCAATGAGAAGTTTTGTCTTTCTTTAAAATTTTCTTTATTTTTAGAGATTGTCGCACTGTATCCTATTGACAATCCGTGATGATCCTTTGACGTCACACTCTACTGGTGCAGACTAGTGCAACGATGTCGCACTGTATCGTATTTCCAACCCGCGACGATCCTAGATCGTTGCACTGTGCTCCCTTGCAACCTACGACGATTCCTGTAGGAATTGTTGGGTGATAGCCATTTTTCTTTTCTCTACCCAATTTTGCCTCTACTGCCTGGGATGAAATTTTGACATTAGTGAATGATTGTTTTATAACTTTGAAGCCTGCATTTGATTGATTTTCAGAAATTGAAAGTCTTCTTTGTAAAATTTGCAAGTTTTTCTTTTGGTTTCTTGCCACAAGGGTATAATCTCAAGATCTTGGTCGTGAGTGCTTTTTTGACAAGGAGTCCTTGATTTATTTGGAGTTTTGGATTATTTTTACTTCCTGGATTTTTAATTGATTGAGAGACAATTTTTGTTTGTATTTGACAAAAGGTTTTCGTACCATTTCATTTTTGTCTACATTGTGAGTTTGATTTGGGAATAGTGTTGAGAATGTGTTATTTTTCTTGGATTATGCTTTCTTTTCTTCATTAAATATCTGATCTGATTTGAGAAAGAAAGAACCGAAGTCATTTTTCTTTTTAGTAGTCTTTACAATAAAATTGTTACATTCAAATATTTGTAAAAAGAGAAAAATTGGAAAATTTTGTAGTTTTTGATTATTTGGAATATTTTTCATTCAAAAATTGAGAAATTGTGTTTCATAGCTTTTGTATTCCAAAAAGAGACACCTTCTCCCTACTGTAATTAGAGTTCATCGAATTAAAAGATTGCATATCATCTCTTTTGCATTTTATTGGGTCATGGTAAAATACACCATCAGTTTCATTTCCTCTTCCCTTTTGAGTAAGCAACATCCTTTAAAATACAACACAATTTTAAAAATTTATTAGCAACTTTTATTTTCTAGAATTTCTCTACAACAACATTAGCTAGGATATCGCTTTGGAATAGGTTGTAAGGCACACTCTCCAAAACATCAAAACACACAATAATATCTTATGATAGGGAGAGTTCAAATGCACTTGTTACATTTTGTCCTGGGAAGCCCTTCTAACACAAGGGTCAATCATGAGGTCTCATTAGGACTGGCAGAGTTACTCACCCTGCTTTGTTGGTCTTAGTGTAGAGATTGCACGTATTATTGTGGGTCACTTGAGAAGAAAATCATGTGGGGACCTTCTCTAGTTGATTTCGGGCTTAGATACCCTGCCTTTGCGCATGGATCAAACTATTGAATGTTTCCCCATGCATCATTGTTGTAATTGGTAACCTTAGTGGCCTATCTCTTTAGGGTCTTTACATGAGGTGATTGTGGAGGGGAAACTATTCACGGTACTTGGAATCGACGTTGGCCAAACTCACTCGGTCTCCTTGGAGGGTATGCCCACGATTATGTGTGGGAGCTTGCACCAGGGTGTAAGTCCATTAAGAAGGTCGTCAACGTAACTTTTCCACCCGCTTTATCCCATCCTCTTCTTGTCTTGATTTCACAATGTTGGATTTCATCACCAACTAGTCACTTCGAAATAGGAAGGTTTGTTTGCCTGTTTGATTTCTAGATTTTGTTAGTGAGTGCTGTTTGTTTCTCTAGTTGACCATAGATTTATTTCGTTCTTTATTTGGTGTGGCCAACATCGACCCTCACCGTTCATGTAGGACGCAAGGGCTACCTCTGGAAGATCCGAAAGATTACGTTCCTTTTCTTTCTAATTCACCAGAGGGTTCTCCTGAAGGAGCAGTCAATAACAACAGAGCCTATGAGATTGGAAGTTCTACTCCTTTGGAGGAATCAATACTTCCCATAAATCCATTATTGAGTGTTGTACAAGATCCAAATTTGCTCTAGATAAATTCATCGGGAGACGTTGTTGCTAAAGATTATACTAGAATACCTACTGGACCTCACACAGAGTCTGGTGTAGACAATCTGCTTTTTCAAAGTCAGTCGTTTAGAACTCCAGTTCATACTGTTGGAATTTTTAATCCTAGCTTCGTCCCTGTCCATTCTTTTTTGAGGACCTCTTCGGGACACAATATTTTTGATAAACTAGGAATGAGTCCTAATCAACCTATGGCATCACATACACCTGTGACTTCCACCACTTATACAATACCTTTAGATCATTTTACTGGCCCAACCAGTAATGTTGTCACAGTTTCAGACCAATTGTTGGTTGGTTCTCACTCAATTCTTCCTCTTCAGATCGCTAACTCTACCACGGTCCCACACGCTACGCCTGTTTCTGCCGGAAATACAGTTATCACTCAAGCTCCTATTGGAACATTGCTTCTTCTTAGATCAAATCCATCACTTCCACCTGGGTATAATGCTTTGAATACTTCCATTGCCAATCCTTCCTAGAATCCATCCGGAGGGTCTAATCTTTTTTTTCCTCTTGGGTATAATGCTTCTAGTAGTTTTGATCCTACACCTACCCAGGTTCTCTCTGGGGGGCCTCACATTCCTCCTCCACCTTCACCTGGAGGATCTAATCATCCCGACCCTAGTAGCTCCAATCAAGTTGGAGGCACAAGTCATTTTGTCACTTCTATTTTTGAAATTTATGTTGGAGGTCAACCTCAAGTTGGGGGGAAACCTCAAGTTGGGGGGGCAACCTCAAGTTGGAACCCATAACCCAGTTTATGGAAAAAATATCCCTGGATTACAATCTCAACCTTGAAATTTTCCTTTCTAAGGGAATAAAAAACTGTCTGGGGGGAAATATCCTCAAGTTAATTCTTTTGTACCCCCTAATCTCACACAACCATATCCAGGTTCTATGAATCCTACTTGGGGTCAAATGTTTCAGTCTAATGCTCCTTTCCAAGGAAGCTTACCTAATCAACGAAATCATGTTGGCTATTTGACTCAAAATCATCCACCACCGATTTTTTTAGGAATTTCTAACTATCTACAGACTGCTTATGGTTCTACTGGTATACCTACGTGACTCCCTCCTCAAAACTACCAGTTTCCTCAAGTGAACAGACAGTTGCCATTTCTTGCTATGGATTTACTAGATTTATCTAGGATTTTGAATGATCCTATTTTGCATTCTCCTTATTGGCCCATCATACTTGCCAAATTGCCATCAAACATTCCTAAATTTGATGACTGATAAGGATAGGACCCAAATAATCATGTCATGACATTCCATCTTTGGTGTTCGTCCAACTCATTGATAGATGACTCTATAATATTACGTCTTTTCCAATGAACTCTTACGGGTTTGGAAACTAAATGGTATATTGAGTTACCACGAGGATTCTTCAATGACTTCAATACCTTAGCTATGCCTTTCTTAATGCATTACCAATTTCCATTACGATACGAGACAAGAACTCAAATTTTGAGCTCATTTAAACAATCCTCTTCTACTCACATTTTCGATCATATTCACGAGTGGAGGAGGAGAAGACGCTTAATCAAAGTTCCCCTTCTTGATCAAATATTGGCCGAGTGGTTTACCAAATCACTCATTGGTCCTATAACTCGTGATGTTGCCATGGGTGGTGTCATCACTGAAGAGCAGACGATTAGTCATGCTCAATATATGGATCTTGTTTATTCGCAAACATGCACACTATATGAATTGATCCCTGATGCTCCTCTTCCATCTACGAATTCTACCCCAACACCTCCAGTAGCTTCTCATGCTACTGATGGCGTGATTGGCACTTTTCATGTTGAGACTCAATCTAAACAAGCCAATCATGCCAATCCCAAGTATACTACTCCTAATGTACAAAATACTCATACTCTGACTCCTTCTCCTGATAAAACCTCTGAATTTAATTCGGTTCAATCTACACCTACCGGTTAAAATCAACATAAAAAGAAAGGGAAGAGTAAGAATACAGAGGAAAATAATAATAATCAAGAATCTGAGAAACCCCAAACCCAACCTGCTGATGACAAAGACAAGCATAAACGCCGTTATCCCTGCCTTATCTGTGGTGAGGATCATTATACAAAATATTGTCCATGACGTGATGATGTTACTAAGTTCCTGCAAGGGACCGGGACACCTCCTACACCCGCCGTCTTGTCACAACCATTTCCTTCTCAGAAACATGCCCAATTGGTCATTCATGACCAATCTTCTCCCTCTACCATGTATTATGTACTTATGTGTACTGGTGACTCCAAGAAGAATGAAGTTGCAGTTACGACTCGAGCCAAAGATTATTCTCCTTCAAAAGATAAAGTTGATGATTCACCACCTCCATTGGTTCAAACCCCTCCACCAATTTCACCTGCAAACGGTCCTCTTCATCTCGAAAGATCGTGCCTAGATATAGTTCTTCATCCTCCTCCCAAGGGCATTGTTCGAAAGTAATAATTTAATCCTCACGCACGTGCTGCCCAAAACTATAGTATTGTAGAATATCTTGCGCAAGCACCCTCTGCGATGTCGGCTCTCGAAGTACTTCAAAGTTGTCCTACTCAACAGAAGACATTGTTAAAGGCTATTGGTGGATTTGATCCTACCAATACCAATTTGATAATCTTTGACTTGGAAGATCATATTCCAAGGCTTCCTCCTCAATTAGCGTTTAGAATACAAGTGGTTGTAGAAAATAAGAATATTTGTCGAACCATTATTGACGAAGGAGCCTCGACTTGCGTCATGTTTGTTACTTGTTGGAAATCCATTGGCTCTCCTGCCCTTACCGGGTCACACAATACTCTCAAGGATTTTAATGGTACATGGTTTAAACCTTATGGTGTTCTTCCTTCGTTGTCTATTATGTTAGAAGGTAAAGAGGTTAATGTTTAGGTTGAGGTCTTTGATGCACCTCTTGATTACAACTTTCTACTTGGCCATAGCTGGATTGATTCCATGTGCAGAGTTGTTTCTACTCTTTTCAGTGTGTTACGTTTCCCGCACCAAGGAAAAGTTTTTACTGTCGATCAACTGGACTTCTTTAATTTTGATTCACGTACTAGAAATGTACCTTCATTTCGAAAACACCTCCCAGTTATGAGAATGTCGGCGTGGGTCTTTTAAAAGATTCAACGTTAATGGGTACATTTCCTATTCCACCACCCGATATTCCTCCTCCTTTTGTCACCTCGATTAACATGATATCGACCTCTGTTAGTGAAACCCATAAGTCTTATTACCCATGGATAATACCTAGCTCTGGTGACTCTCTTTGTTATGACGACCGAATGCCTTTGAGTCCGGTATAATCGGCTTATCAAGATATTCAATCGACAACTCCTTCTCCTCCTTCTCTCTGTGATATGTCTCCTGATCCGTTTCATGTGATATTTCCAACCGATGAAATGATCATGACAGTCATGTCTATGGAAGATACTCCATGGGACGATGGACATCATCATTTTATTCTCTTCTTGGAACTTGAGACCATAGAGAGTTATCAACGAATTTCGACTCCGTCTACCGTTGTTATTATTTCCTCTGTTCCAAAATCAACACACGATGTTTTGTATGAAGGGAGCTTGGGTAACATTTCACCTACTGTCCCTCTTGATATCTCGATTAAACCCGACGTCATGGAAAATGTTGACATCGGTGCCTCATGTTCTGCTGATGAGGTCCATACTTATAAAGATCTTTTCTAATAATTTCATGACATTTTTTCCTGGAGTTACGAAGAGATGCCTAGTATTGATCATGATATTAAGACTTACCTGGACACTAAACCCGTTGGACAAAGATTTCGCCCAGTAAATCCACGCAAAGGTGCTGCCATTAAACTCAAAGTTGAAAAGATTCTTAAATCCAACTTTGTCTATCCTGTGGCTTTCACTGATTAGGTGTCCAATCTTGTTCCGGTTAACAAGAAACAAGGCACGATCTGTGTTTGTGTAGATTAGAGGGATATCAACAAATATTGTCCCAAAGACAATTATCCAACCCCTTTTATTGACCAGATTATTGACGACTGTGTCGAGAGTGAAATCTTCTCCTTGATGGACGGTTTCTCCGGCTATAATAAAATCAATATTTTTTCTGCGGATCAACATAAGACTGCTTTTATTTTCCCTTGGGGAACCTTCACATACCAGAAACTACCTGTTGGTCTCAAAAATGCTGGTGAGACTTTTTAGTGTGCTATGTCTTATGATTTTCATGACATTAATCACATTTTACAACCCTACCTAGACGAGCTACCGATGCATTCTATGCGTCATCAAGATCACCCGACACATCTACGAGCTATTTTCTTACGCTGTCGTTATTATTGCATACGATTGAATCCACACAAATGTGTTTTTTGTGTGGAGTCTAGACGAATTCTTGGTTTTATCGTGTCTATACATGGGATTAGAGTAGACCCCCTTAAGGTTAAGGCTATTCTCAATTTACCTCCTCCTTCCACACTACGTCAACTCCAAAGTTTGCAAGGGAAGGAAATTTTTTTACGTCGATTCATTCCCAACTATGCTGAATCAACGAAAGGATTTACTCGGCTTCTTAAGAAAGGTTATGATTTTGTATGGGACGACACTGCCAACAAAGCCTTTCTTGTACACCATTTCTTTTTCCACCCGATTATAGTTGAGATTATTTCTTGTACTTAGCTTCTTCAGACTCTACCATTGCTATGGTTCCAGTCCAAGAGGATGATTCACATGATGAACATTTTATATACTATTTGAGTCGGAGTCTCACGACCACCGAAACCAAATATTTATATGTGGAGAAACTGGCCTTGGAAGCTGTTCAAGCTATTCAACGTTTTCATGACTACATATTATTACACAAAACCACAACCATTTCCGATTGCAACCCCATGCAACACATCCTTACTCGACAATTGCTAGGGGGAAAGTACTCAAAATGGATAGTTATTCTCCAAGAGTTTGATTTGGAGTTTGAATGTGCCAAGTCAAATAAGTATTTGGTTTTTGTCGAATTGATATGTGACCTTCCCTCTACTGAAACATAAACTGTAGTAGAAGATTCCTTACTTGGTGAATCTCTCTTTCTGATCAGTTCTGACGACATAGTATGGAGATATTATCATTTATCTCCAAACCCAAACTTTTCGGTCTGATGTTTCTAGTACAGATTGTCTTCGTATTTGGTATCAATCCCATCAATACATTATCCTTGGTGATACCCTTTATCGCCGTGGTATTGATTCCATATTTCGACGATGTCTCTCCTATGATGAAACTGAGAAAGATTTGAATGGCTGCCATTCTAGAGCATGTGGAGGTCACATGTATGGGTATGCCACTGCCCAAAAGATCTTACGAGCTGGTTATTTCTGGCCTTCATTGTTTAAGGATTGCATTACTGCCGTCCATAAATTCCACGCTTGTCAAACCTACAACAATAAGATCCGATCTCATCCTGCTCCCTTACACCCTGTAGTTTCCATTGGTCCATTCGCTAAATGGGGCATTGACTTCATGACATGTAACCCTCACTCAGCCGGGGGGCATGGATACATCATCGTAGCCATGGATTATTTCACTAAGTGGGCCGAGGCGATGCCTACATTTGATAATACCGGGAAAACTGCAGTGTTGTTCATATCCAATCATACTGTTACTAGATTTGGTGTCCCTCAAGCCATCGTCACTGACCATGGTAGTCATTTTCGCAATTTCATGATGTCTAAACTTACCGAGAAGTTGGGTCTTCGACATGAAAACTCAACCCCTTATTATCCATAGGCCAATGGCCAGGTCAAAGCAATCAACAAAGTTCTCACTACTATGCTTCGACGAATGGTAGGAATTCACAAGTCAAGTTGGCACATGATGATTTTCTCAGCATTGCGGGCCTATCAAACATCCATTAAGTCTTACATGGGGTTCACACCTTTCCAATTAGTATATGGTATTGAAACAATTTTTTCGATTGAATGTGAAATCCCATCTTTGAAACTAGCTGTCGAACTTCTCCCTAACACCTCAACTGAAGAGGAATGTCTTTTGTATTTGATGCAATTAAATGAGACCCACCGTGATGTTGCCTTAGTCATTGAAACTCAGAAAAACCATGTCGAAGCTCAATATGACAAGCATGTCAAACCACATGTATTTTCCGAGGGTGATTTAGTTCTCCTTTACAAACAAGATCGTGACTTACTAGGGGCCGGTAAATTCGAGCCAATGTGGCGGGGCCCTTATATTGTGAAATGAGTGTTGGATAAAGGTGCTTATGAGCTGGTAGATTATGATGGAAGTCCTTTGAGTGAACCCATAAATGGGATTTACTTGAAGAAGTACTATGCTTAAATCATTTTTGCATGAGTGCTGTGTATTTTTAGTGTATCATACTCTTGTGTGATTTTTCGTTTTTGGTTCCGCCTTTTAGCGGCTTACCTTGCATTGTGCTTGATTTCTAGATGTCGGTGTCTTCGCTACCCTATATTGGATTTTCTGATGGTGCTAGTCGCAGTACTCAAAACTTAGTGTCTGCTGCTTGGGCAATCTATGCACCTACAGATGAATTGATCAGTCTACATGGTGTTTTCATTGGTCATGCAACTAATAATATTGCATAATACAATGCAATTATCAAATTTTTGACTAACGTCGTTTCACTTGGAATCTGTCATCTTATTGTAGGACTTGATTCAGATTTAGTATTACTACAGTTGAGTAACATTTATTCCATCTGAAGTCCTACTTTGCTACGAGTATAGTTATGAATTCGCCTCTTGGAAATACATTTTGATTACATTGAATATCAACACATTCCTAGATGTATAAATACATTGACAGATGCATTGGCTAATTATGTGTTAGACAAACATTTGAGACATTTATAAACCCAATCACACTTTTTACAAAAACAAGTAAGCCGGTAGGAACTTTATATTTATAATGATAAAAGTTACAAAAAAGTGTTTGTTTGAAGACCAAAATATCAAAAAGTGAAGCTCATGGCTTCATGTACAAAAATCATGAAGGATGCTTCTCACTGTAACAAGGGACTTCTCGTGCTACTTTATGGAGCAGTCAATCGATATATGCAGATACGCCCACTGTGTGGCATTGATAGGGCCTAGGAAGTTCATCCACTGTGGCATCGGGGACATTCATGGTTAGTCCCTCCAGGTTCTGTTCAATAACCTCAAGATCCATGACAACTACCCCTACTACAACACCTCTCTCTCCTCGCCTCTGGATGGGAGATGATCCTAGAGGATGATAAGGACCCACATCTGTATTATTGAGAGCACTTGATTAGTCATCGGATAGATAACACAATTTTTTTTTTATATAATTAAAATATCAAAAACATTATATAAACAAAAATTTCCTTCTTACCTATGTCCCCCCACTGGGATCCATCAAGAAGACATAGATTTGGATCCCCATAGAAATCCATCCTGACATATGCATAGTCTTCCACCATGAGTAGCTGATTCCTCATCCATTGGAAGAAAACATCGTCATACTTGACGATGGGAACACCACCATGTCGAGCTATTAGATCCACCCACCTCTTCATCCATGGATCCCGTGGAGTGGGTATACCCCACTCCACCTACATACGTATGACATGAACTCTCTCCATAAAGAAGGACACCAAAATGGACCCATATCCAAATTGTTTCAACCGACTATTTCGGCACTTTGTGAGTTGTTTTTTCATGCTTTTCAGGACACCCTCACACGAGTTGAAGACTCTGGGTTCCATGCACTCTATCACATACTGAAAATGGATTTGCAAAGCCATATGGGGAGTTGCACTCCCTACCATGTGGGTAATAGTGCAAATGATGGGCCACAATGGTAAATACCAGACATCTTTGATGGCTACCTTGCCACTGTGTTTTTCGGTACCTGACACAGAATGGTGGCGAACATAGTAATCCATAGGTTCACCTCCACCCCTGCTGCCTATGGGAGATACACGTGAACCACGACAAGAAAACCCTATCAGAAAATAGATATCCTCTATATCTATTGTGAGTGTATGAAAACCCACGCAAAAGGCCTGTTCATTCACATCCCACATGTGAACCAAATACTCTAGCAACCTCAACTGGGATCTCATGCTCTGAATCCTGAAAAACTTGAGTAACCCACATTGCCTTAGATCCATAACTGTCCCCAGGTCATTCCTGGTAAAATAATAATCTTCCTCATTCTCTCGTTCACGCCACTCGAGCATCTTGACCAAGGAAATCCTGCCAAGGAACATTAAAATAAGATTAGAAACATAAAAAAATCATTCCTGGGGGTTTTTCTAGTTAAGTTTATATTTCTAAATTTTTGGTTGCGATCGTCGTAGGGCTGTGCTTTCATGCAGAGCGATGTCGTCGTAGCCTTCCTATGGGGTCTCCTGCGACGATGCAGGATCGTTGCAATTCATGATATAGTGGACCTGCGATGATCTCAATGCGCAGGTAGCCATAAAAAATCGACCCAACATCCAAATTTGTCTGATGAAAACAAATTTTGAAACCATGAAAAGGTGAAGAAGAAGAATATTACATGTTTGACGAAGATGGTTCACAAAATGATCCACCACATGCTCCACAATCGGCAATTGAAATTTGGGGAGAAAAAGGGTTTTGGAACACTATTTGGGTAAATTTGCAAATGAAATGGTAAAATGGTGTTTTTGGCCTATTTTATTGTTTTTTACCACTTTTTAGTTGCAAAATTATATTATTTTTATATTTTATCCATGCCCAAGTCTTAACAACTTTGAAAAGTGTTGACTTTTTCAGATTAAAAGGTCTAGAGATGAGACGTTTGAATAGGGGTCCATGTTGATTAAGGTTGGTTGTCATTGATGTCAACCCTTGAAGAAAGACCCGTAGCACAAAGGTTTGGGTAATGGACCCAATAGTGTTTGATGTAAATATGACTCATTATTGTTTTTTCATGGTTGATAAGAAGT
>SNQJ01S0281960.1:0-11158 GCA_010110895.2 Picea sitchensis
TGATTGTATTTTGAAACATTGTCACTAGGTAGTTTCAGTTCAAATTTCAAATTTTGAGCTCGCATTCCATTACCCAGACTGGCCATGAAATCTGTACATATTCTTTTATATCGTATTTTCAGCTCTGTACATATTCTTTTATAGCCATGAAATCTGTACATATTCTTTTATATCGTATTTTCAGCTCTGTACATATTCTTTTATATCGTATTATCAACTCTGCTATATATGCTTAAACTTGGGACACCTGGGGTGAAATAAAATGAGAAATTAAATGGAGGTCAAAACATATATATCTTTTAGGATTTGCAATGAAAGATAAAGAAAGGATCCAATGCCAAGAAACCTGAATGCCTCATGTATTGAGCCTAGTTGAATATCATAAGATATTTTTAGGGTTTGTAATGGAAGAGAAAGAAAGGATTTAATGTCAAAAAACTTGAAGGCCTCATGTATTGATTCTGGCAAAATATCATATGATATTACACATATAATTTAAGATTATAATACAGATTTAATTTAAGATTGTAAGTATATGAATTTTTTTATTATTTGATTTTAATCAGTTTAGATTTATTTTAACCTCGGATCTATTAAGTAATAAGAGTTATTAAATTTTTAGAGGTGCAAACATTTAACTTTTCCTTAAGTTTTACATTCTAAAAGAGGTTTGCATTTAGAGAGATTTCATCCCTCTAGATATTTGATAGATCCAAGATTAAAATGAATCTACACTAGTTTTATAAATATGAGACTCATCATCGTGGAATTATTTAGTAAATAATATGAGATTAATAATCTTCATTTTTTTAAAGTTAATTGTTATTATTTGTTTTATCAAAAACACCTAAATACATTATACAATCTAATATTAAAGCAATTATAACATGCATCTCATATATCCCTAGAATATCTTTGAACTCTATATATATATATATATCATAACTCTGAATGTTTTAAGCATCTAGAAATTTGCATCTTAATTTTTTTATTTTTTTTTAACATGTTTAATGGATTCAAAGTTAAGATAGATTTACATTGTTATAATAACATACATTTATATCACTCATTTTGAGATATGTACATTACAACAAATAGATTGTTTAACTACTTTTAACTAACTTAAGTTAAAACTCATAAATGTATAACAATTGTTTATATAGTAATAGATTTAGATGAGCCTCACCCTTAAACGTTGAACCTCTAGATTAAAGTTAAATTTTTATATATTTTTTGTTTAATATATTAAATTTCATAAACATTTATGCTTTATTTGTATATTCTTCTTATCCTCAAGTTTAAATATGTCATCCCCGAGGTGTAGGTGTAACATCCCGGTCTTGCACACTGAGTGAACTTATTCTTTGAGGACACTTGCTCACAAGTGATCCAGATTACTATACTATTAAACATTTGATTTTGATTATGAGACGTTATGGGTTGATGACATGTTGTTTTACTGCATTGACATAGACAAGTGCTATGGACTCTGTTTTACTAAATGTGCAGGATCTTGGACCTCGAGGATGCAAAGGCATCGATGGAACCCCTTGGACTCCGGATCGAGTCGGGGAGTATACCATTGGAGTTTGATTGTTTTATATGTGATATTAGTTCATCTGATTAGATGATATGATATTGATATATTCTGACATGATTCGTTGATGATGAAGGCTAACAATAGCTTGCTGACCAAACTCACATGTGGAGTAAAGGGGTCATGCATGAATACTAGAGAGGTTGAGGGAGACGTGTGGACAACAACCCTACCACAACCTACTAGCACTCTCGTTGTGGCTCGAACTGTAGGTTAACATTTACCTAGTTCGAGAGGACCCACGATGTCATGAGGGTAGATTGTGACAGTCACTCATGATGATTCGAAGCGGAGTGCAACAAGGAGGGGGCCTTATTCCTTAGAGGTCCTTAGTCTCCCACAAGTTCACCTAGTAGAGTATTGACTCCAAGGGTTTTTGATGTCTACCAAGTTAGTCAAGAGGCGAGTGGCACCCTTGGAGCACGTGGTGCATCTTGAAGGGCATGTCACGGAAGAAAAAAGGAAAGAGGAGAGTGGCACCATTGGAGCACATAGTGCATCCTGAATGACACATCGCGTACGAGAAACAGGTGAGGTGAGTGACACCCTTGGAGCACCTAGTGCATCCTGAAGGGCACATTGCATTATTAATGATAAATGAATGAACCTAGATGACCTTAAGACTAATAACATGATGAGAAATTTTTAAAATAAATTCCCTAATAAAATGCCGCCCACTAAAATGAAAGTCTAGGTCTAATTTACTAGTGGAAATTTTTTCTCTATCCTTTATAAAAAAAAAAGGAGGCAAAAAAGAATCTCTCTCTCTATATATATTTATAAATATATAAATAAATAATTATTTTACTATATTATGATAATTAAAAGTTTATTTCTACACCTACCAAATTGAGTTCTAAATGAAAAGGGGAAAGAGGCAAATCTAGAATAATTAGGAAACTAGGAAAAGAGGGAAATATAAAAGAAAAGGGAAACACAAGGGAAAAAGAAGAAAGTCAAACTTAGTAAGGTATCTACCATTTAAGATCTTTCTAATTTTAAACTGAACTAGCAAATTAATAATGGTGAAAGTCATTAAAACCTGGAAGAGAATTTGGGGACACCTAGGAGCGATTCTAGGAGTGACTCTAGGTGGGTGAGGGAAATAAGGGTAATTAATTAATTAAAGAAATTAATTTATGGAGGAAAGAAGGGGATGGGTGACACATGTATGGGGAGGAATTTTTATGAATTGATTTGTTAAACTTTAAATAAAATGGGATTTGGGAAAGTAAGGGACTTCGAAACTCTATATATTGAAGGGAGGAGAAGGATGAAGGATCTCTTTTGTTTGCGTAAAGTTACACTGCAGAAATCTCCACTTGACTAACTTAGCTTGTGGGAGTTGGGATACCTGGCTCGATGAGGAGTGGTAGCTCAGCCTTGTAAGCCAAGTTGGGAGCTAGTTGATACTCTGGTTGGCGTGCATGGCCCCTTTGCGGCTCAGGAGACTACGAGGGAAGAAGAGTACCCCTAGCATTGGCTGGGAGGTACCGGTGAAGTCTTGTCGATCGGAAAACGGGTGTTGCATGGAGCAAGAAGGACATCAACTTAGAGTGGGCGATCAGAAATGATACGCTTTCTTCATTTTGTATGGTAGATTGTAGTAGTGATATTTTTTGGATATGCATGTTTAGTGGGTAAGTAAATTGATTGTCTAGCATTCTAGTTGTTGACTAAATTTTCCTTAGCCTAGCTTGATGATTTTATTGGCTCCCATGGCCTTTGATTCCGGGCATGTCTTGACCACCTTGGATGTATTGATTTGTGAAGTTTTTTGTTGTTTTTCCCCTCATCCCTAGCTCATCAATGCTCGCCTGAGAAGTCGGCCAAGAGCCTAATCTACGGTCATTGCTTCGACATTAATAGACCTATGGATCTCAACTCCCTACTTTTTTCTGCGTGGATGATGAACAAAGGACGTTCCTATCAGTCATCTACCTCCGTTCTTATCCTTGGCTTATTCTTGATTTCTCCATCTAGCAAAGTCCTTTGTGTATGGATTATCTTATGTCCTAGTTGGTTTTTCTCTGAGCCTTGACTGATAACATCCCTGTGATCATTTCCGTGACTTTTCCCATTAGATCCTTGTGTTTCTCTTACTATTCTTTGTGTTGTATTGGTATTAAGGAAATGGAAAAATGAATTTATTCCCTACCTGCATTTTTTTTATATTGGGTATTCTAGCAATGGAAAAGCAAAATAACTTCATGCCTGCATTTTTTTATATTGGGTATTCTAGCAATGGAAAAACTAAATGATTTCATGTCTGCATTTTTTTTTATATTTGTTATTCTGGCAATGGAAAAATGAAATGACTTCATGCCTGCATTTTTTATATTGGGTATTCTAGCAATGGAAAAACAAAATGATTTCATGTCTACACTTTTTATTATTTGGTATTCTCACAATGGAAAAACGAAATGAATTCATGCCTACATATTTACATTAGGCATTCTCGCAATGGAAAAAAAATTGAATTTCTAAGTCTACGTCTTGCACTTAAGAATTTTTGTTTTTTGATTACCTCTTGCCTGACAATTCTCCCCTCTCTGGACTGCATTTCGTTTTACTGTTGGGGTGATTTTTGCCCTTGTTGAAGACTGTGTTAAGCATTAAAAACTTAGTTCTATTGGATTCCTAGGAATGCCCACGTTTTGTCTTTTAAAAGATGACTGATATGAAGTTGAATTACCCATGATTTTTGTCATTTAATTCAAGACTGAGATCGTTGTAGAATGCCCACGTTTTTGTCTTTTAAAGGTTGAATGATATGTTGTTGATTGCCCACGATTTTTTCATTTATTCTATGACTGATATTGTCATGGAAGACCCACGCTTTTGACCTTTAAAATTTGACTGATATGTTGTTAATTGCCCACTATTTTGGGTCATTTAAATTCGTGTCTGAGTTTTCTGATTAGACACCCACATTTTGGCTATCAAAAAGATTGACCGACTCTGTTGTTAATGCCCACGTTTTTCTATTAAAACAATTGAGTGAGTCGTCATAAAATGCCCAGAAATTGTCCTTAAATTATAGCCTATGTTTACTAAGGTATGGCATAACGTTTCACCAATAACTGTGACTACGTCTTGCTACTGGTGTGACCACATTTTTTCCCCTTTAAATTGTTGACTACAGTTGTTGGAATGGATACAAATTTGCCTTAAGTGTTGTCTGCGTGTTAATATATTATTGCCATATTAATTTCCAGGATAATTTTCTACAGTGAGTTATTGGACAATAGTTTCCCTCATATTGACTAATTGCCATAGCGAGTTAAATGGGTAACAGTCGTGAAAATTGCCTCGTTATTGCACTATTAATTGTTTGTTAATAGTTATGTCAATTGCTTTGTGAATTGCTATACTAATTTCCAGGTTATTTAACATCTTAATCGCCTTATCATGCTATATTACTTGTTAGGATAATAGTCATGTAAATCGTCCTGTTATTCCAAAATTAATTGTTATGTTGATTGTTATGTCAACGGCCTTGTTAATTGAGATATTAATTCTTAGGTAATAGCTATGCTAATTGCCTTGTTAAATTGATACAACGATGTTAATATTTAGCAGTTTCCTTCTCATTATTAATAACACAGGTAGTATTGTTGGTTCGGTCAACATATATAGACCACACATCGAGATTTAATTGTTCATAAGTGTTATAATGGTAGCATTCTACAATAAAATCGTTAATGTTGTTAATTAAGTTGATGGCTAGTTGGATGGAGATTTGGAATAATATTGAATTGCCCAATTAGACTATGATTAATGATTAAATGAGTTTAGTAAGTATTGACCCAAGTAGAGGTTCAAATCGTTAAATTAAAATGTGGTTAATGATTAAATTGTGATGCATAATTTTCGAATTGATTCTTAATTGATGTTATTTAGATTGAATTTGATAATTTAATTGTGATGAAGAATTGTCGAACTGATTCGTAATTGATGTTATTGATAGAATTTAATGACTAAGTTATAATGTAAAATGGTCGATTGGATTGTATTTAACGTTAATCTGATGTTAAGTTAAAGGCCGATTTATAATTTAGACTTGCTAAAATTAGATGGATAATCGATGCCAAAACAAATTGTAACTTGACGTGCCCCGTTAGAATGGAGCCCATGTTAAATGAGAATGTAATCATGGAACGGTTAGCCTGGGTGATTGGTGGGGTTGGGGATGATTTTGTGTGGGCTGGCGTCACCCCTTGTCTTCATTCTTTTGTGTCTTGTCGACCTTTTGTGTGGGGGTAGGTATAGTCTCCCAGTCAGTTTTCGGTTCCTAGTGCGTCAGAGTTTTCTAGAGTCCTTGGTTTAGATACCTTATGTTTGTGTCAAGGTGATTGACGCATCTATCACCTAGGAACAACATGATTCCTGATGTGGAGATGATGGCGTGCCTTATGGGTTAACGACGAATGATATCTTGGTCAGAGTCGGTGCCTACCATGTGAGTGTGGCTGAGCATTGTATGTTGACTTGGGTGCATGCGTTGGTTCATGTGCCTTGAGGTTATATTCTTGTTCATCAACGTCAATATGTTGGGAAGGGGAAGTTTTCCTTTAGCTTGTGGGTGTGTCTTGTTATGTCGGGCGGTTAGTCATTACTCCTAGTTATTCTGTGCCTGTTTTGCCTGATTTCCCTTCTGCATGTGCATGGTGTCGTAGTTTCTTGTTGCCTGGGTTGCGTGCTTCTTTTTGTCATGTTTGGTGTGGTCAAACTTTATTCGTCGTTTCCTTCTTTCCCCTTAAATTTAAAAAAAAAAAAATTGGCTTCGCCCCTGACCATAACACTGGGGACGTTACATATGGTATCAGAGCAAGGTTCAACCCACAACTTGGGATCACTATAGCTTTCATTGATATGATTTGATTATAATGATTGTTGATTAAGTTGACTTGTACTCGTGTAGGTAATCATGGTTAGAGGACATCATGGAAGAAGGCAATGGGGTGTTAGGGGAGGAGGCCTGATGCCTCTAGTAGCATCCACGCTTAAGAGGTCTAACCCCCAGGGAGATGAATGGGTTGTCGAGAAAGAGAAGATAGCAGTAGGTGACGTGACTGGTTTGATGAGGTCTTTTTAGCAGATGACTGAGGCACTGATCATCCATTTAGACAGAGATGAGGCCAGAGCACTGACACCCCCTGAGGTTCCCCTGCATTCTCTGGTCAGTATTGGTAGCATTCACTGTGAACTCGAGAAGGTCAAATTTCTAGAGTTCTTTGGTGCCCCAGATGACACATCCTCTAAGGCATGGTTGGAGAATATGGTGATGTGCTTTACACTTTGCGACTATACCTCCAACATGAAGGCCCACATGGAGGTCTTTCAAATGAAGGGGAGCCCTCTTTTATGGTGGAAGACACTCCCACTATAGCTGAACATGGTTTTCGAAGACATGTCATGAGAACTATTTGAGGAATGGTTCCAAGAGAGGTACCTATCAGAGGAATTCATTGAGTGTCATCTCAATGAGTTCAATGCCTTATGACAGGGAGGTTGTATGGTGCCCAAGTACGAGGCCAATATTATGGAGTTGCTCTGGTATGCTTTGCATATTAACACTGAGAAACTCAAGGTCAAGAGGTTCATGTTCGGCCATAATGGAGGCATACATGCAAAGGTTAGGATTTTGATGCCTCAAACCTTGCATGATGTCATCGAGAAGGCCCTCACAATAGAGGAGGAGCTTATCAGTGGGGGTAAGACCAGGACTCCAGTGAGACTGACAAGGCAGGTGTCATCTGGTGTGCAACAACACCAAACACCAGCCTGACATACGCTCAGATATCGTGGCTTCTAGAGGGGACCCACTTTAACTACACTTTGGCGACCAACGCCTCAGTAGCAGACACCTTATCGGGGACCACAACATCAGCAGTAGAGTCAACCACAACAACAATAGTTTAGGCCTTCTCAGGAGAGTAGACCAGGATTTTAGGCTGGTGGGTCGTCATCTTCTACTTCGGGTACCAGGACTACTGGACCAAAGAAGGGGTGTTGGACGTGTGGGGAGCCACACTACCAGCGCGATTTCCCAATAAAGAAGCATCTAGATCAGCCAAACCCACTACCATGGGATATTTAGGCAAGGCCCATTAGATTCATGCAGCGGTGAATAACTACCAGGTAGAGTATCAGTCGACTATTCTCGAGACGACAGGTGCCGTCATTGACTAGACCCTTAGTATTTTGATAGATCTCGATGCTACCAAGAGTTTCATTTATGGTGCAATGCTAAAAAGGATTAAGGTAAAGGAAGTCAAACAAGATGAGTTTATCTTAGTAGATATGGCTTCAGGAGCCAAACAAAAGGATGGAGGAAAGGTTACGTGTTGTATCCTTAACCTTGGAGAGTTTTTCACTAGGGCCAACCTGTACATCATGATCTTAGGATCTTATGACCTCTTGATCAGTATGGACTGGTTGGACAAGAAGGGAGTAGCAGAAGGTCTAGAACACCTTCCTATGGTGAGAGAGTTTGCAGACGTCTTTCCAGACGAGTTACCTGGGATGCCTCCAGAGAGGGAATTGAATTTTACTATAGACCTAAAACCGGGAACTGAACCGATAGCTAGAACACCTTATCGGATGTCAACCCCATAGTTACAAGAGTTGAGAATGCAACTGAAGGAATTGTTGGACCTGGGATTGATATGTCAAAGTGTGTCACCATGGGGTGTGTCTATTATTTTCATACGAAACAAGGATGGATCATGGAGGCTCTGCATTGACTATCGTCAATTGAATAAGGACATGATCAAGAATCAATATCCATTGCTAAGGATTGATGATCTGTTTGATCACAAGAAGGGTGCAATCGTGTTCTCAAAGATCAATTTGTGATCAAGGTATCACCAGTTATGGATCAAGGAGGATGATGTCCCTAAGACCACCTTTAAGACGAGGTTTGGACATTACGATTTTATTGTTTTACCATTTGGACTGACAAATGCCCCATGGGCATTTATGAGTTTGATGAACGGGGTGTTCCGCGAGTACTTGGACAATTTCATCCAAGTATTCATTGACGATATATTGATTTACTCTTAGATGATGTAGGAGCATGAAAAACACTTATGCTTGGTACTACAGTGTTTGCGAGAATACAAATTGTATGGGAAGTTGTCCAAATGCTCATTTTATCAATCAAAGATTCACTACTTAGGGCATGTAATCTCCGGTGAAGGTATCATCATGGATCCAGCCAAGGTCGAGGCCATTATGAAATGGCCTACGCCAACGAACGTCACAGAAGTATGTAGCTTCATGGGTCTAGCAGGATACTATTGATGGTTTGTTGAGGAATTTTTGAAGATAAAAAATCCGATCATGGAATTACAGAAGAAAAACAAGAAGTTTGTTTGGACGGAGAAATGGACGGAAGAATTTTGGAGGCTCAAGGACTTGTTGACAAAAGCACCGATACTAAAGGTCCCTGAAATGGACGTGGACTTCCTGGTATGCACTGACGCATCCAAGGAAGGCTTAGGCGGATTCTTGATGCCAGCCAATTGAGTGATCACTTATATCTCATCTAAACAGAAAAGGCATGAGGAGAACTATGCGATGCATGATTTGGAGTTGTTATCCATCATTTATGCCTTGAAGGTTTGGAGACACTATCTTGTTGGATGAAAATTTGAACTAAAGACGGACCATTGTGGACTACAACACATATTTACGCAAAGAAACCTAAATGCGCGGCAACGACGTTGGTCAGAATTACTTAGCGAGTATGACTTCGAGATTACTTACATAAAAGGAATAATGAACCGAGTGGAAGATGCATTGAGTCAGAGACCATGCATCTTTTCTTTGTTGCCTCTTCGAACAAATCTACATGAAAATATTATAACTTTATACCGTGATGATGACTAGTACAAAGAGGTCAAGGGTTTTATCAGACAAAACACAATGATGGTACCAAGATTTGAAGGATTTTTGTTTCATGATGATGGTTTATTGAGGTTTAAAAATCAGATTTACGTACCACTGAACGACGAGTTGAGGATCTTGATCCTGAGCAAGGCTCATAGATAATTTTACATGGCTCACCCAGGAGTCATGAAGATGAGGGTAGACCTTAAACCCTTATTCTTCTGGAAGGGAATGAAGGAAAATATAGTCAACTATGTGGTGAGATGTCTAGAATGTGAGCAGGTGAAGGATGAACATAGACACCCAGCAAGATTACTACAACCACATGTTGTTCTGGAATCGAAATGGGAAGTTATTTTGATCTATTTTATTGTTGGATTGCCACTAATGGCAAGGAGACATGACTTGATTTTCGTAGTAGTAGACGCTCTGATGAAGAGTGCTCACTTTATTTATATGCGTAGAACATATCAGGCACCTGACATAGCTAGAGTTTTCATTAGTGAAATTGTGAGCCGGTATGGCGTACCTAAGAGGATTATATCCGATCATGGATCGGTGTTTACTAGATGATTTTGGAGGAGTTTTCAAGAGGCCTTGGGAACCCAACTTAACTTTAGTATGATATATCACCCGGAGACTGACGGGTAGACTGAATGAACGAACCAGACCTTGGAGGACATGTTGCACATGTACGTGATGGACCAACAAAAGTGTTGGGAAGAATTATTTCCACTGGTGGAATTCACTTATAACAACAGTTACCAAAGCACCGTTAAGATGGCGTCTTTCTCATTTCTTTACTGGCGACCATGTCGAACGCCTTTGAGTTTGGATCGGCTTGAGGATAGGGTCTTGGTGGGACCAGAAGCGATCCAAGAAATTGAAGAGAAAATACAAACAATAAGACAAAGGAGTAAAGAAGTGCAGGATTGGCAGAAGAGTTATGTCGATGCACACCGTGTCAACCGCAGTTATGAGGTTGGCAATCGAGTCTTCTTGCAGGTTGAACTGCATAAGAGATCGATCAAATTTGGAAAATGAGCTAAAATCTCTCCTAGATTCATGGGACCTTTCGAGATTGTGGAGAGAAAGGGGCCCATGGCCTATTGACTAGCCTTGCCTGATTCTTTGAGGCGTATGCACGATGTTTTTCATGTATCTATTTTGAGACATTATATTAGTGATCCTACACAGATTATTGACATGAGTTCATTGCAGGTATTGGACGAGGGGGCACTCACGACTAATTCGATCTGCATCTTGGATCATCACATTCGACAGCTGCGATGTTGAACAATAGAGTAGGTCAAGGTCCAGTTGGACAACTATAGTCTGCACTCGACGACCTGGGAGAATGCATATGATATGCGCCAGTAGTTTCCATTTTTTTTGATAGATAGGCTTATGATACTGTGATACACATTTTTAGCACTTATACTTTGAAACTTTGAGATGAAGTTTAGACCAAGAGGGGGGTGTATGTAACATCCCACCCATGAAAATTAAAGTCTAGGTCTAATTTACTAATGGTAGAATTTTCTCTATCCTTTATAAAAAAATAAAAAAAGGGAAAAAGAATATATATATATATATATATATATATATAATACAACGTGAGTGGGCCTAATGGTTAAGAACATGTGTTTCCTCTTAAGAGATCAC
>SNQJ01S0281961.1:0-11149 GCA_010110895.2 Picea sitchensis
GGTGGTTCTGCTAGACAATATTTCTTCTGTTGTATCTCCCAATTTTTGGCCCTTCTGGGTATGAAACTTTCTCTTATGTATTTCTATGATATTTCTTCTTTGTAATGCCACAGGTCTGATCAAAAATGGATGTGCCAAGTGGAATTTACGGTAGCTTCCCCACAACTTGCCGATTTTTGGTCTTTCTAGGAGATCTCACTTGTATAGTGTGCCCCGCCCAAAATAATTGATATAAAATTCTGAAACTCTCACCCAAAATACTAAAGACTGTCCACGATCCAATGCAACTAGTCCCACACAATTTGGATACTCTAGGAAGACGTTATGATTGTTTTACCTGGAACACCTTCTTGAGACTAGTCAATAGGACTAGTCAGATACCCTATCTTACACAGGGTGTATATACAAATTTAAGATGACCCAGATGCTGGACTTTTTACCACAGATACATTACCAATTTCTGTAAATGGCCTCCAGAGTTTAGGGTCTGAAACGTTACAAAAACTTTGATATAGCAAAACGTCCGTAATGACTCATTTCAGGATGATTCCAGAACCCTATCTTGTACAGGTTGTATCTCCGAAAGTATAAGGCCTCATGAGCTTAATTTTGAACCCAACGTACCTTGATTCGTCTTATAAATATAATCCAAGCCGTTCCTTCTGAAACGTTGTAGAAAAAAAATTATAGCAAAAATGCCACGGTGTCTCAGATGTAGCAGCGAAACCCCAAGACCTTGAGCTCTGATACCATATGTTAAGAACCAAACACCAATATAGAATATAAAAACCTCAGGAAAAGTAATCAACTCCTTGAAAAAGAGATAATTTCAGATAATTTCAGATAATTTCAGATAATAAGCCTCAACATAAATAAAATAGCATTACTAATCTAATATGCCCCAATTAAGGGGTAATGAGCCAATATTAGGGCTTAAGAAGTTTGACCTCGATTTTGTTTCAGCAAAATCCTAGAAATCGCTTGTTTTTGCTGAGTTAATATAATACTTCCCTAGACTACATAAGGATGTCATTCATGTCGATTCATTTGTGGATGAACACATTTTCCTTATCTCATCATCAGATCCCTGTGTGGAGACATTTTGATATATCTTCAAACCTTGAAGTTCTCTCAACATATGTTGAGAGACGATCAACGGTGCATATAGAATCAATGTAACAACTACCTTATCATAGATGACACTTTGTATCATCGAGGTGTATATAATATCTTGCATCAATGCTTGAATCACAAAGAGGTTGAGTCAGTTATTAATGACTGTCACAGTGAGGCTTGTGGTGGTCATCTATTTGGGCTTGCGAAAACCCAAAAAATATTACAAGATGGTTATTTTTGGTCATCTATTTTTAAATATTGCGTCAAAGTGGTCAAGGAGTGTCACCCTTTATATGTTTTTACTCAGAAAATGTGCTCACATCCATATCCTATTCACTTGGTCATCACTGTCGGTCCCTTCACCAAGTGGGGGGTGAATTTTGTGTACTGTAACCCAACTTCAGCTGGGGGGGATCAATATATTATCATGGTCATAGAATAATTTACTAAATGGGAAGAGGCCATGCCTACAATTAAATACGATGGTAATAATACAACATTTTTCATGTTCAATAAAATTATAGCCTGGTTCGGAATCCCGAGGTAGATTGTCACTGATCATGGAAGTCACTTTCAGAACGAAATGATGAAAGAGTTAGAATAAAAAATGGGGTTTAAACATGGTCATTCTTCCCCTTTCTATCCCCGGGAAAATGGAAAAGTAAATGTTGTGAACAAATCTCTCAAGACCATTTTGCAAAAAACTTTCATCAATAGAAAATATGACTGACATTTAATGCTTTACCCGATGCTTTGGGCATACCAAACCTCGGTTAAGACTTCCACTGTTTTTTCTCCTTTTTAGTTAGTACACAATGTAGAGTCAATCCTTCCTATTGAATTTGAAATCCCTTTCTTTAGACTAGTATTTAAGCTCCTACCTAACACTTCCGATCTCGAAGAACGCCTCGTACACCAAGAGAGCCTAGATGAGTAGCGTCGAGATTCCTCTATGGTTATAAAAGCAAATAAATGATGTGTCAAGGCCCAGCATGATAAGTCTGTTTGCCCTCGGTAGTACGATGAGGGTGACATGGTCCTCTTATATGATAAATCCAAAGAACCATTGGGGGTAGGAAAGTTCAACCCCATGTGGCACAGTCCTTATATCATGGACGTGTCTTAGAAAAAAGATCCTATGAATTGGAAGATTGTGAAGGGAATATGTTGGTTGAGCCTAGAAATGGGATCTACTTGAAAATATATTATGCTTGAACCCCCAAGCTTGGGAGTAACTCTTTGTATACTAGTGTATCTTAGTGTATATATATTTTCCTTTGTGTCATCGACTTGGTTATCGAGTTTTCCCTTGGTTGGAAGATTTCAATGGAGTCTTCAGTTTACTTAGGATTCACAGACAGTGCCAATCGTCATACATGAAACTTGGCTTCCACCGCTTGGGTCCTTTACTTACCTGAGGGTCAGCTGGTGTCTTCAGGTGGAGTTTGTCTAGGGACATCAATGAATAATGTGGCTGAATATAGGTGGCGTTCATTCTTTAGAACTTATCCTAGAGTCTCAATTAGTAGTATGTTAGTTGAACGACATTTACTGTGTGTGAGACCCTACTCTACTCCGACAATTCCTACGGGTAGGAATTTTGGAAAGAAATTTTTATTTTTTTACTTATAATGACATACCTAGAAGTTCTAATTATGTATCCGATGCATATGCTAATTATGTTTTAGATTTGAATTTGTCACATAAGTAAAGTAAAGAAAACACATTCATCAATGTACACATTGTAATATATAACTAAAGCCGAAGACCAATGTTTTTTATATTTCATCTCTCCAAAAATATGGTGTCATAGTACAAAATAGGGCTTACACCCTCAAAATAAATATATGGATATTCGATACAATAACTACGACATCTATGCCTATGGAACTAGATGCATATCATGATAGCATACTACGACATTTCCAAGACACCGAAAGACTCACACCCATGCATTGGGGACACCCGCCACTTTCCATTGCATAGCCTCTGGAAGATCCTCTACCTAAACCATAGGAATCCTATGCGTCAAACAAGATAGGCTCCCCTACACATTTTGAAGAACTCTATTTTCATCTCCTCTAGCTAGTTCATCTCCCTGGTTCCTCCAACGATGTCATGGGAATCCTTTTGGTTGTTGTAGACCCACATCTGCAAAACAAAGTAATTTTCAATACTTGATACCATCCAAAAACATTTACGTTTTTTATTCTCTTTGAAAAACAAAAAAAAATGAAATATATAAAAACATTTCATACCTATATCATTGTAGGAAGAGCTTGGTGTAAATGGCATGTCAGGATATCCTCTATAGTCGATCCCTACATAAGGGTAGTTGTCTAGGGCTATCACCTGTTGAGGCCACCTGAAGAATAATTCATCATTGTAGGGGGTTGGCACCCTACCACCTCGTAACCACCTAATAACCTTGATCACCGTGACATGGATGGATCACGTGGTCTATGTGGAATGATCTCAACTCTAGGGCTCAATCCTGAGACCTTCTCAAAGAAAAAAATACACAAGATAGATGCAAACTCGAAGTTCCTCTTCCTTCCTTGTTTGCAGTTTGTTAGCTGGCTCTTAATGTTATCTATTAGTGAGGTGCACCAATCATAAATTATGGGTCGTAAGCACTCCACTGAGTAGAACATCAATGGCCTTGATTCCTAGTGTAACAAGGCTGACCCCATGATTCGTGTAAGCATGAGAATGATGATCTTCAAATGCAGGTTGTTGATAGTCCTAATGGGGAGTTGGATCCCTACATTTTTTGTGCATGCAATACAATGAGTGGTGATTTAGTCCTCTATGTTCATGCCACTCCCAGTTCCCTAGGATTTGAGGTTAACCATCTCAACCCAACAAGACAATCTTGTAAGGAAATAAATTTCCTCGAATTCAATTCTCAATGGTTTCTCATCATGATTGAATGCCTTTACCAACATTTGGAGCAACCTCACTTGAGCCCTCATTCCTTTGAGATCCCAAAACTTGTAAATCCCACATATTTTTAGTGCTACTTGGGTCCCTGGAACTCGTTCCATTGTAGAATCAACTTTCTCATGCTCTCTTTCTCTCCATTCAAGTACCATCCTACAAGAATAAATCCATTTTTTGAATCAAAACCTTTAAAAAAAACAATTTGCGGATTTATACGCAGGATATTGTGGTAACAGTGGTGTGTAGGGTTGCATATACGCGGGCATGATTTTTCTCTTCCACGTACATGCCTCCATATATGTGACCTGATGAAATACAACCCACGTACACCCTAATTCTTAAGTTGCGCCTTAAAACACTCAAAAAATTGGGACTAATTTGAAATTATAAACCACTATAAATGAAGAAGAGGGAAAGAATACTTACTTGGTCAAGACGGTTGTCAATTCCATCGCTCGTATATCTCGCAATCGACACTTGAATATCGTGGGAAAATTAGTCCAAAATCCTCTATTTGGGTTAAAATGTGAAATGGTATGGTAAAATTGGTTATTTTTACTATTAATAGAGATTTTTTACCCACTTTATATAGTTTTTTCTAATGTTTTGGCCTAGTGGACTAATAGTGCAGTGGAAGGAGTTGGTTTTGGTCATTTTTTCTATAGATTTTTGTGGTTTCTAGCGTCATTTCACATGTTCATGACTTTGGCAGGTATTTTCTTTGACCAACACATAGGATAGGTCATCTCTCCATCTTGCATTTTTTCATTACCCTATGATTGTGATCCATATTCCTTAGATACAAACCCATTCATTAGCGACACATAACCTCCTTATGACCACTAGAAGTGTCATTATTGAATGGTAGAGGCTTACCAAACATGGGTTCCCCAGCTAGAACCTCTGTGTCATCTGGTTCCCATGCAGAGATTATTCCATAAATATCAGGAGTCCCTTATAGTTCCAATATGCAAGATATTGTGGTAACATTCGCATGTAGGGTTGCATATATGCGGGCATGATTTTCCTCACCCGTGTACATTCCTCCATATATGTGACCCGATGAACTACAACCCATGTACACCCTAATTCTTAAGTTGTTCCTTAAAACACTCAAAACATTGGGACTAATTTGAAATTATAAACCACTATAAATGAAGAGGAGGGGAAGAATACTTACTTGGTCTAGACAGTTGTCAATTCCATTGCTCATAGCTCCCACAATCAACACTTGAATATCGTGGGAAAATTGGTCCAAAATGCACTATTTGGGTTAAAATGTGAAATGGTATGATAAAATTGGTTATTTTTACTATTAATAGAGATTTTTTACCCACTTTACATAGTTTTTTCTAATGTTTTGGCTTAGTGGACTAATAGTGCAGTGGAAGGAGTTGGTTTTGGTGGTTTTTTCTACAATTTTTTGTGGTTTCTAGCGTCATTTCACCTGTTCATGACTTTGGCAGGTATTTTCTTTGACCTACACATAGGATAGGTCATCACTCCATCTTGCATTTTTTCATTATCCTATGACCGTGATCCATATTCCTTTGATACAAACCCATTCATTAGAGACACATAACCTCCTTACGACCACTAGAAGTGTCGTTATTGAATGGTAGAGGCTTACCAAACATGGGTTCCCCAGTTAGAACCTCTGTGTCATCTAGTTCCCATGTAGAGATTATTCCATAAATACCAGGAGTCCCTTATAGTTCCAATATGACTTTTCATTCAAGCCTCATATTCTTACTCATAAGTTTGTTGACCTATACCTATGGGACTCCCACCGAGTCTTGTTTAAGCTCTTTTCCGTTTCCCTGAAAAAGTGAAAAGATTAACGAGTGAACTTGTCTCTTTCACACCTGTTAATTGGATATGAAAGGGCATCTATTTGGTGTAAGTTTAACCCTTTTTTGGACCAAGTAGACTAATTTTGAAAAAGGAATACTCTATTCACTACTGGCTAGAAGATCTCTCCTGGGTATTGTTTTCTCGGGCCTAGGGGACTAAATTCATGAAAAAGGACATTCTTTGGAGTTAAGTTGTAATTGCATCTCATTCTCTTGCTTGTAGTATTGAGCCTATTTCCAATTCCCACTTTCGCTTTATAAACCTATTACCTTAGCAATTTGCATCACCATCCAAGCAGAGCCTTGTTTATATCCTTTACAACTTCACACCCAATACCTTAAAAGGAAACATTCCCCTGAGTGTCCATGTCCTACATGCACCTCCTTGCATTGCGCATAGGTATGTTCCACTGTCATAACTAGTTTCTTACTTGAGACACTTGTTTCCACCTCTATATCATAGAATTCAGTTGTCTATGAAAAAAACAAAAAAAGACAAGCAAGAAAAGAATATTATCTCATGTTGGAAGCAGTCGTGTCACCTTTGAACATAGCACACAATTTTGATTCCACTTGTCATCCAAAATTTGGGTTTAGCATGACCTTAGGAAGATAAGCTCATTACTTAGAGTTTAGTCCTCCGACTAGTTACTCTTCCTGTCCCTATGGAGATTTTGATTCGTTCCTCCTGCATTACAAAGTTTCATTATCAAGTCTATGCTCCCAGAGTCCTCCATATGTCTCATGCTCTTGTTCGAAGGATGTTTATAAGTATGTGTCATCCATTTCTTAAAAATCTTGACTTTGCATGTCCGCCATACCCTCAGTGTGTCTCAAAATTACCTAAAAGTGTAGTCCTACCATGCACCTTAGTCCTACTTTCATTATGGGTAGGTAACCTTGAACCCAATAGTCTAAATATCCTCATTGGTTGTTGACTGGGGGGTTTCCCTTATGTTCGATGAAAATAAATCTATTCACACATTGGGATTTGTGTAGTGTCTTGGATGCCATTAGCCTTATTGGTGGTTTCCTTGCCTTGGTCGACAATTTTCATTATTGGAAACTATTCAGAGGGTCGTTTTTGTGCATTGCTTGCATTTGGTGCATGTGAAAGACTCACAGGTTCGTTGGTTCGTGAAGATGTTATTCACCCAAGTTCCTCCAAATCATGAAGATATTTCTTTGTACCTCATGTTGACTGATGAGATATGCCTCAATTCTCTCCTTTTAGCAGGTCTCATTGCATCGACTTCAACTCATCTATTCTGGAAATGAGGCCTAGAGTCCTATGAATACCTAGAGGCTTGTCCTCATCAGTGGCAGGTTATTTCACCATCGACTGTTGGGAATACATCTATGTCTCTTGATCGATGGATTCTTCAAGTGTTTGACCTCAACACCTTTATTCACACTTGTAAGAATGTACTCAATGGATTTATACCTAGTTTCATTATCAATAGGATGTCTCTCGTTTTCTAACAATATACCTTAATTATCATTAATCAAACGAAGTCTCATTGTGTTCGACCTCAACTCCACTATTCACATGATGTATAATTTCACCTTTGGCGGATCATGTAGAAGAATTGAAGACATTAGCTTATAGTCACATCTTTCCTGAGTTGTTTCTATTATTCATTGGACCAATACCTATATGACTTCAGTGATCATGGGAGATCAAATTGTACTCCGTTGTATACATATATCTTCACATTGATTTTGAGATTGGTTTTCACTGGGCCTTGTTCGTAACTATGACAGCCTATGGCATGTATCTACTTTTTATTGTCTATTCATGGCCATGAAAATATGTTTGGTATATTTCCACATGGATTTGCAGTGTAATTCAAATTGGAATCCACATGTACAAAGTCATTATGGATTTTAATATTCTCATGAGAAACTGTTTCGTCCAGCTGGGTCTCCATTACTTCACTTCTAGGAATTATAATGTATTTCGTCCATCACAAATACTTCTCTGACCTCACACATTAGGGGGCATCTGTTATAACAATATTTTCCTCACCCCATGCAACCTTCTCAGAAGGCATTTTCCATTTCCCTATGTAGACTTGAAGTACCCTTTTGCACTTCCCAGAGCTAAAAATCATATTCTTCCACATATACACGTCCTATTAGTTAGACAACATGCATATACGCAGGTTGCACCACTACAACCCACGTACATCGAGTTTGGTGAAAAAAATTAAAAAATGTGTCGGGTTTCCATGTCATGTCACGAGATCCATGATCCTTGACCTTCCATATACTAGAAACATTCTGACTCAGCCCTTCAATTCCATTTGAAGGATATAAATGGGCCATATCCAAACTATGGAAAGGGAGACGAATTCAAGTTTTGAGAGCAAGGTTACTCTGGAGAAATTATTCACTTCATATTGAGTCGGCATCCCTTTGTCCTTTAAAGTTTGAACACATTGTTCAGTCCCCAAGCTCTTCCCTCTTTGATGGAGAACCTCATTGTCTCTCTTATATGAGATTTCCTTTGGTGGATGATTGAAGTGGTGGAGGCCCAGCTGGAAGGGACTTAGTTTCTCGGTTCTAAGATATGTCGACACAAAATTTTGTCACTTATACACTTCCATTGATCATATTTTAATAGAAATAGTCTTTTCTCATCCAATTGATGTCTTACAAATATTTGAATTATCATTCCATGGGTGTATTTGTTATGAATGTTAATGGATTATGCTATTGTATGTGCTAACTTTATATGTTATCACCATATTCTTGTGTATCTTGGTTGTTGATSACAAGTTGTAGGTATAAAGATTTGAGTTGCGTTCTCAAAGGTGGTCTTCATCGAACATATGGACKAGGTAGGCTCGTTATCTTGTCTTGATTGGCATTTACATTTATATAACATGCCTAGGATTAGATTTGATTTCTGCAGTCATTATTYTGTTGTGGTTTACCCCATGCCARAGTGATTTTTCTCGTAACACATGAATATAAGTCATGTGGTTGGATTTCAACCACTTCATTACACGATTGCAAATGATTAGGTCTTGATAACTACATAGCTTGACTAGCTCAGTACCAAAGACATTCTTCCTCAAGTCTTTAGAATTTATTTGTATCTATTATCTAAGACAAGGTCATCATCTATCCATAAAGGATTAGGGTTGGAGTCATTGCTTAAAAGAATAGTTTGGTTAGTTACAATTCTAACATTAAAGTGTCATATTTCTTACASTGTAAATATCTTGTTCTAGGGTATTATAAGGACAACTTTGATCTAAATTGTTTTTCTTATAAAAAAAAATAGAATTATTAGGCCCAAAATAACAAATTTCTATATAAATCTTCTTTGCATTGATGTGCGTTATTTCTATCCAAATGTATTGAATGTGAGGAGAAATGTTCTTTTTTATATAATAGGCTATGCCTCCAATCCTTTGTGATAGGATTTCTTGTTCCATGCTGACCATAAGAAAAAATCATCTATGTTAGTGACCTTAGACTCTTTATGATTCCAGGTTTCAACTAAAAAAATAATATCAATATCACTAGGAATACAACTTAACATAGGAACAATAACCATGGAAAGATACCATTATTCCAAAAAATGATCAAAAGTGTCTCACATTTGTATTTATTATTATCATTACGATCTCTATTCCTACTAATAGCTTTTTTATTTTTAATTATTACTTATCTATCTAAGAAATAACTCATAAATCTCCACTATTTAAAAACTTAACAACTTAAACTTTAATTAAGTGATTAACATTTTTATTTTTTCTAATATATAGTTTTAATTTTAATTTTATTATTTAATATTTTAAATTATTAATATTTAATTCAATCTCATCATCAAAATATATATATCATGATGATTAATGTCGAGGACCTTAATCTTCTTTAATTAAAATGGTAGAGACTCATTTCATTCCTTAAATGGGTGGATGTATAAATATGGCGATCATATATGAATTATATTTAATCTATTTTAGATTTTGGTTGTAGTTGATTCCAGTCAAGATAATGTTGAGATGTAAAGCATGAATCATGGAACCATGAATATGTTATAATTTTCTTAATTTAGTGGAAGCACGAATCATTGATCGTTCCCTTAAATTAGTTTTGAATGTTGAAAGCATAGTTGTAAAATTAATTATTATTTTTTTTCATTAAATTATTTATTAACTACTTAGAAAATGCATGACTCTTCTACTTATAATTTTTTATTATTTTGAAAATAAATCTTAAGCTTATTTATTATTGTTGTAATTTAAGATTACTTAAACTTATTTGTTATTGTGTAAGATTGCTTATATTTATTTATTTTATTGTTTTAAAATCCTTGATGGTTGTTTATTATTATCTATTATTATTGTAGTAGTTTAAGATTACTTAAAAGTATTTATTATTGTTTTAAATTAGGCAAAAGAGGAAAGAAAATTATGATTACATATTGTCGGATTACTTTTATTATTGACAATTTATTGAAGTAATGTGTTTTATTTGGCTCATGGTTGTTACATGAAGGAGATCTGAACTTGCAAGTCAAAGTTGAAATGACATATATAAACTTGTATTAATCAAAAGGGCAAGCAAATTTGTATTCTTATGATAGATCAGAGATTAATCTTTAACAAGAAACTTTGTATCTAGTTTTTCCTTGTTAGTGATTGATTTGTTAAGTGTTTTTATATTATTAACTTTGTTTCTTTTCTATTTCATTATTTTAAAATGAAATATTTCTTTTATATAAAATTTTAGTAATAAAAAAAATATATTTAAAATAATAATAAACATAAAATTAAAATAATATATTTTGATTTAGTCATAATTTTCAAAAATAATTTACATCATTCAAATTTTAAAAAATTATAATTTAATTATGTAAAATTTATAATTTGAAAAAAATGTTTAAAATAAGTTTTAAATTCTCCTAGCGCACAGAAGTGCCTTTCGCGTTGAAGAACCAGACCCTGTTCTTGTATGCTGAGTACTCTGACGTCAGAGCACTGCCACCCACGCTGCCGCTCTGTTGTTCTGCGCCTCACGAGATTCTTGTTCTATTCACAATGAGCATGGGAGAGGGGGGAAACCCCCCTCGTACAACGACATGGCCGCAAGCAACAGAACTGGCACCCGTGCTAAGAGGCCCGCCTTCGAGCCACTGGTGCATTTGAGAGAGCAGTTATTTTCCCAGGAACAAAGTCTTGGCAAAGAGATGGAACTCGAACCCAGCTCATCCCACACGC